>CM046667.1:946584-1191584 GCA_025594165.1 Tamias sibiricus | reverse complement strand
TGTACCACTGCCCAAGGAGCAGAGGCGTGATTGGAGCAGCCATTCACAAAGAAAAAGCGGTGGCTGCTCTCGTGCAGTGCATCAGAGAGCGCGGGATTCAGCAAGAGGAAGGAAGAGAAGAAGGAGTCTCCCAGTTCTCAGACGCAGAAGAAATAGTGTGTGGGGTTTGCAGGCATGCATTCACCCCCAAAGAGCCCCCCAACGTTCCTTCACGGGACAACTAAAAAGGCAGCCTCCCTCCGGCCCGCCGTCTTGAGTCTAACCCCCCAAACTTTCTTCCACTCAACTTCTACAGAACCGGTTGTAAAGAGGGAACAGGCGCCATGAGAGCCAGAGACAGGAGTCAGGAGGCCAGGCCCGCCCCAAGCCAAGGCCAGAGAGAAGACGGACGGATCAGAGGCGGACCGACAGACCCTCCCTTCAAGACGTGGAGGCTGAAAGCGGGCTTCGCGACAGGCGTGTGCGTTTGGCTGGCCCCAGAGAGGGCTGAGCGCGCCCGGCGGGAGGGATGGACAAGAGAAAAGATGGGGGTACCACCTCCAGAGTCTCCCGAGCACCCGGATCTCTGCAGGACTGCACAGGGGGCTGCAGGCTCGGCTCCAAAGACGCCTCGGCTGGGCCTCGTTGGGCTTCATGCGCTGCCTGCTAGAAACAGAACCACCCCATCACTAGCCGCCAAGAGGAGGCAGGGACTTCTCCTCTCAGCCCAGAGACCAGAGGAAATGAGATTCAAGACCCAAGAAGGCTCGCCAGACAGGACCCGGTTGGGGGGCACCAATGCCGAGATGCCCCCGCATCTCCATTTCCTGACCCGCCCGAAATTTCTCGCAGAAGACGGGGACCCTAAAACGCGCCCTGCCACGGACGTCGTTTTGCAGAGAGCAATCGGAGGGATGCCTCTTCGTGTATTTTCACCGACCAAGAGTCAAAATGGGGGGTGGGGGGGGCGCTTGGGAGGCTGAGGCAGGAGGACTGCCAGTGGTTGGAGGCCAGCCTCAGCAACTTAGAAGAGAGCTTAAGCCAACTAGCAGGACCCTGTCTCGACACATTTTAGAAGGGCTGGGATGTGGCTCCGTGGCACCCATGGGTTCAATCCCGAATTAAGATCTTTGCACCCTTTTTAATTGCGGGGGCCTCTCCTTGCGGCACCGAACCCTGGGTGTGGTTTTTCCCTGCAACAGAGCGGAATGTGCACATTTGGAATTGCACATGAGGGTGCTCCCAGCGCCAACCATGTAATGGAACAAGCACCGCGATTCGACTCCAAAAAAAAAAATGTGACGTGCAGGCAGGCCACCTAAGACTGTAGGGACGTTTAGTATCCTCAGCGACTGGAACCTCGCCGTGGTGACAGGAGACGTCCCGGTCATGACTTCAGGCACGGCTGCGAGTCCCTCCAAAAGTTTCCAAAATTAAGTGAGATGCCCGCACCATATTGGTTTTCTTTCTTTCTTCTCTCTGCTTTTTTTTTTTTTTTTTTTTTTTTTTTTTTTTTTTTTCGGTTCCAGGGATAGAATCCAGGGGAGTTTAACCACGGTGCCACCTCCCCAGCCTCTTTTTATTGATTGTATTGATTGATTGATTTTTTTTTTTTTCTGAGACAGGGTCTCACGAAGGTGCTGAGGCTGGCCTCCAACTTGCAATCCTCCTGCCTCGGCCTCCCGATGACCGGGTGAAATGGGAAAAGCCAGGGTCTGCTCGGAATGATGCAGACCGTCTGGGAGAAAGGACAGGTGACAGAGAGGGGGTGTGGGAGAGAGGGAGGCAGTGTACCCGGGAGGTTTGGGTCTCCGCGAGGTCTAGACATGGAGGGGACGGCGGTGGTTGAGGCTCCCGCGGGATCCCGGCCGGAGTTGGGACGTCAGGACAACCTACTATCTGTGGCGGAGAGAGAGCAAACGGGTTAGACGCAGACTTTGGACTAGATGCCGCTTTACAAAAGGTGGCACCTGATTCCGACGAGCTCAGGGGCTGAGCGTGGCGGGCTCCCCGGTATCCACGGTTCTGCCCCTTGGGATCCCACCTGACTTCAGGGTGCAGCCTCCCGGTGCCTGGGCAGGTTTGGGTGTCCTGGGGAAGGACAAGACGCCCTCCCCACCTACGTCCCCCCCGCGGTCAGGTGGCCCTAGGACATGAAGACCTATCGCAACCGAGTACGCCAACTCCTCTAAACCCGGTGGGACAGTGGGGCACGCCTGTCATCCCAGTTACTCAGGAGGCTGAGGCAGGAGGATGGCAATTTGGAGGCCAGCCTCAGCCACTTCGCAAGTCCCCCCAAACAACTCAGCAAGACCTTACCTCAAAATGAAAAAAAAAAGAAAAGAAAATGGAGCCAGGCGTGGTGGCACACGTCTGTCATCCCAGCACTTGAAAGGTTGAGGCAGGAGGATCGCAAGTTCAAAGCCAGCCTCAGCAATGGAGAGGCACTTCGCCACTCAGTGAGACCCTGTCTCTAATAAAATGCAAAAAAGGGCTGGGGATGTGGCCCAGGGGTCCAGTGCCCCTGAGTTCAATCCCCAGTACCAAAAAAAAAAAAAAAAAAAAAAAGACTTTTCCAAAGTGCTTCTATTTTTATCCTGGGTTCGTAACCACAGGACTGATTCATCCGGACACTCAGAAGAGACCATAGCCTGGGACACGGTCCAGAGGTAGGTGCGTGGTCAGCTCCAAGGAAGGACAGGCTGATGTAGGAGAGAAGCCAAGAAACAAAAATCTGAAACCCAAAGCTTGCTCTCCATCCATGAACGTGACCGTGGAAAGAGGGACACCCACAGCCAGGCGATGCCGAGAGGGGATGGGAACACACTGTGCAAATTCACACCCTAATAAACCCGTGGGGCCAGGCGCAGGGGTGCACACCTATGATCCCAGTGACTCAGGAGGCTGAGGCAGGAGGATCCCGGAAGCCTCTGCAACTGAGCAAGGAGGCTGAGGCAGCCTCAGCAACTTAGGGAGATCCTGTCTCAAAATAGAATATAAAAAGGGCTGGGAATGGGGCTCCGTGGTTAAGCACCCCTGGGTTTAATCCCAGGTACCAAAAATAAAACAAATTCAGAGCAAATAAAAGGAGGCACTGTTTAGCATCATGGCTATAAAGTTGTGAAGGCTGTTACTGCCGCGGGTGGTAAAAAGCTAAAAATATAAATGTGTAAGTCCGTCCAAGAACTCAAAAGGGATTCATCCACTTTGAACACTTAGTACAACTGCTCGTTTTAGAGCTTTTTATTCCTGCCAAGCCCGACTAAAAGTGCTGGGGGGGATAAAAATTGTCTATACCTGTTTTAAAAACTCAGGGCACTACCAAGAGAACAAAAGGTTCAGAGCCAAAAGATCAGAGATGGAATGTAGGGTAGGGACTCCCGAGGTGGTATACAAATACCCCACTGAACCCCTCGCATGGTACCGTGGAGACGCCTGCGTCAAAAATAAAAGTTCTACCGAAAAAAAAAAAATCCTCTCTGGGCCGGGCGCGGTGGCGCTTGCCTGTCATCCCAGCCCTTGGGAGGCTGAGGCAGGAGGATCGTGAGGTCAAAGCCAGCCTCAGCCATGGCGAGGCCCTGAGCAACTCAGTGAGACCCTGTCTCTAATAAAATACAGAAAAGGGCTGGGGACGTGGCCCAGTGGTTGAGTAGCCCTGAGTTCAATCCCCGGTAGCAAAAAAAAAAAAAAAAAAATTCCACTGCAAAAGAAAAATTTTAACAGTGTTGAGAGAAATTAAAGATCTAATTATAGAAATGTACCAAGTTCATAGAGTTGAAAAGGTAAGCATATTTGGAGATGTTAATAATCCTAATAATCCTCAAACTGATTTATAGGATAAATGAAATCCCAGCCAGAATTCTGGAAGTTTCACTAAAAAAAAAAAAAAAAAAATTCCCGTGCTAATTATTTTATATTAAAAAAAAAAGTCCGGGGGTTAGATAATCTCCCTCATTAAACACTCAAAGGTAGCTATTTTGAATAAAGAGTCCTAGAATTCACACCCAGCTTTTCTGCAGTTTTTTTTTTTTTTAAAATAGCATCCAACCTCACCCCTCTTTTTTTTTTTTTTTTTTTTAGGAATAGGTCTTATGGTAGCTCCCCAAGACTCCAGAATCTGCAACTCAATAAATGGCCACCAGGGGGCAGCAGAGCTGCATGATTCATTCCAAAAAACAACTAGATTTTTGGATTCAGGAAATACACCAGGTGCTGTAGGGAACGCCTCCTTTTTTTTTTTTTTTTTTTTTTTTTTTTTTTTTTGTACCCAGGGATTAAACTCAGGGGCCCTCGACCCCTGGGCCCCACCCCCAGCCCTTTTTTGTATTTTATTAGAGACAGGGTCTCCCTGAGTTGCTAAGTGCCTCACCATGGCTGAGGCTGGCTTTGACCTCGCGATCCTCCTGCCTCAGCCTCCCAAGGGCTGGGATGACAGGCGTGCGCCACAGAACCCGGCTCGGGGGAACCCCTCCCTTTTAAAACTGCAACGGCCTCCGTTTTTTTAGAGAAATAGGCGCATCCTAAAATACACAGGCTTCGTGGTGCAAAGGTGTTCCCCCCCAAAGTTCATGCTTTAGAAACGGAAGCCCCCGAGGCATGATCGGTCAGTGGTATTGGAGGTGGAGTTTGGGGAGGTCATTAGGGCTAGATCAACTGATGAGGGTGGGAAACCCAAGTCCTCTGTCAGGTTAGGGTGCAGCCGAGGCCCTCGCCAAATTCCAGCGTCATGCATTCCAGCCTCCAAAACCATGAGCTCAATAAACTTCCTTTTTCCATTTCCCACTCCATGGCGTTTTGTTATAGCAACAGCAAATGGACTCAGACCCTAGGCAGCGGAGACTCTTCAAGTCCCTCTCCCCAACCACAAGTCGCAGATAAAAGGACGGCGGAGGTGTCTGTGAGGTTGAAGGAAGAACGGGGCCACAGACACAGCAAAGCTCTTTCTTTCTTTCTTTCTTCTTTTTCCTATTATTTTTGGGGTTTCTACACATCTGTGCTGAGAGAGGTCTGCAAAAGTGACCCCACCTGTGTTCTGGGCAGAGTCTCTACCGACTCATTTAAATGGATTTGTTTTTATACCTAGCACTTTGGTCCCCATTTTTATTTGGATCGTCGCTTTTTCTCTGAATCTGATTCCAGCTTGTCCCCCGAGCGTTTGTGCTCTCGAAGTTTGGTCCCCACTGCGGTGACGTTGAGAGGTGAGACCTTTGAACACAGGACCTGGTGGGAGGTGCTCAGGTCACACGCGGGGGCAATGGCTTTCAGGTGAGATTAATTCTGGCCTCACCCGGGAGTCCATACGAGACTGTGCTGTTCCAAAGCTTTTGTCCTTCTGCATGTAACGATCTCTGTTCCCGATTCTTTGCCAAGAGCAGCCTCCGTAGAGGCCAAACAAAAGGGACCACTGAAGAGCCTCCAAAACCATGACCTATATAGACCTCTCGTCCTTATCCATTCCTCCGTCTCAGGTAGTTTATGATAGCAATGACAAACAGACTGAAATTACGGTTTGACTTCCCATCTTTGGACTCCAAAGTAATATGAAAATGACACATTTTCAGCAGGAACTCCACTTTGAATTCTAAATTCTGTTCTTTTCTCGGGTTAGCAATATTATCTTTTATTGTTTACTATTTGTTATGGGGTGAGGGTAGTACTGGTGATTGAACCCAGAAATGCTACACCACTAAGCTGAACCCCCAGCCTTTTTAATTTTTTTTTTTTTTAATTTTGAGACAGGAGCTCACTAAAATTGCTGAGGCTGGCCTCCAACTTGCGATCCTCCTGCCTCAGCCTCCCAAATGGCCAGGATTGGCAGATTAGACGTTGGCGATGAATTTTTCGCTTCTATTATTTCCAGCTCACCATGAGTCGATCAGGACCTGAGCCCGTGGTAAGCAGGGGCTCCGTCCTGAGCGGGGTCTCCGGGGCTTTTCTGAAATCGGAGCAGGTTTGGGAGGCTGGGGGCAGCTCCCGGATGGATGGAGTCCGCCATGGGTGCTGGGAGTTGGCTGAGTCTCTATTTTCACTCCTTATGAGGAGGCGGGTCCCCCTGGGATACTCCACAACCCCCTTTTGTCACAGAAGGTTGGGGGGGGACAGCGCCACCTGTGGGCAGGAGTGTAGAAGGGCTCCTCCTGTCCCCGGGGAGCCCTGGAACTAGGGTCTCTTTCCCGCCACGTTTGGGAGCCAGACTCCAAGTCCCCGAGGAGGCAGGTACTTACATCTCGGCGTCCTTCCAGGGAGGTCGGGGCCTCACCCGCCACGGGGGAGGTGTTCTCCGGAGCAGACCCAAGGGGGCCGGATCCCGGTGCGGAATTTGCACCCGGCACCTCCGCGGCGGCCGCTGAATGTGCGCACGGCTCTGCAGCCCTGGGGGCTGGAGGTGCGCACGGCACCTCGAGGCCATCCGAGCCCACCTGCACACACACACAAGAAACAGACACACTCTCATCAGCCCCAGGCCATGCTGCCCCGCGTGTGTCCAATGCAAGGACTTGTGCCACGCGACCCCCAAGAACCTAGCCAGATCCCATAAATGGTGTGGGTGGCAGCCACCAAAACGTTTATTGGCCTGAGAACCAAAAAACTCCTATTTGCTCCGATTAAAAAAAAAAAAAAAAAAAAAAAGCAAAAATTACAGTAGGTCTTCTGCGAGGCGCGGTGGCTCACGCCTGTCCTCCCAGCCGCTCGGGAGGCCGAGGCAGGAGGATCTTGAGGTCAAAGCCGGCCTCCACCAAAGCGAGGCTGTGAGCAACTCCGTGAGACCCTGTCTCTAAATAAAATACAAAATAGGGCTGGGGAGGTGATGTCAATACCTGTCCAATTATTTAGGGGATAAGAACAAGGGAAAAAAAAAAAAAAAAAAACTCTGTACAGATGTAGCTTTGGCGTCCGCGGATGGACGGGAACCGCGGATACGGAGCCTTCGTGTGCTTAGACTTAAAGGGCCGAAGCCAGGGGAGCTGTGGGTCCCGGGGCGACAGGCTGGTCCTCACCCACGTTTGCAGAAGAAACATGCACTTACGGGGAGCCCCGGGGGCCCCTGCTTCTCCTGCGCAAGGGAGGTTTGGTACAGAGGCCGCGCGGCCTCTTGGAACAGCCTCCACCACAGGGTCAGAAAGGACACGTGCTGCCGGGGGCCGGACCCCGTGCCCTGCTCGGAAACGGAACCCGTCTGCGGGTGATACGTGCAGTGCCAGGGCTTGGCGGACCCCAGGAAGTGCACGACCTTCGCGCTGGCGCCGAATCTGAGGAGGAGAAAGAAAAGAGGCCGGGTTTCCACCAGGAAAAAAGAGACACCGAATGCACCGGACCGCAACGGAGGTCCTCACAGCAGGCCACAGGGAAGGGAACCAGCTAGCACAGTGGACAGTGACCTCGGCAAGGCAATGATTGACAGTTATTTTGTGTAAAAAAAAAAAAAAAAAAAAAGAATCACATCACTTGCTTAGGAAACTGCTAAGTTGCTGAGGCTGGCTTTGAACTTGCGATCCTCCTGCAACAGCCTCCAGAGCCCCTGGGATCACAGGCATGAGCCACCACGCCCAGCCGCTCTAAAGATCATTTTGGAATATCCACCGGTGCCGTTTTAGGAAAAGCATCCCTTCTCTGAAATGCTGGGCGTCAACAGCGTTCCGGATTTCAGATGGTATCGGGTTTTGGAATACCAGCGGATGTGCCTAATGAGATACCGTGAGCTGCGCACGGGGGGGGTGTCGCACGCCTGTCATCCCAGCAGCTTGGGAGGCGGGGGCAGGAGGATCGCAAGTTGGAGGCCAGCCTCAGCCACGTCATATGGTCCTGGACAATTTAGCAACACCCTGTCTCAACATAAAATGTATAGAGGGCTGGGGATGTGGCTCGGTTGTTAAGCACACCTGACCTCCACCCCTGATCCCCAAAAAATAAATAAATAAATAAATAAATAAATAAATAAATAAATAAATAAATACAAACAGCATAAGATGTCTTGGGTATGCATTGTGTCTAATCGTGAAATTGATTTGTATTTCACCTGGGGTCTGGTGTGGAATTTTGCACGTGCAACATGAAACGTAGATACAGATCTTCGATTTTGCAGTATGTCAATTTTTTTTTTCTTGGTACCGGGGATTGAACTCAGGGGCCCTCGACCCCTGGGCCCCATCCCCAGCCTTTTTTTTTTTTTTTTTGTATTTTATTAGAGACAGGGTCTCCCTGAGTGGCTAAGGGCCTCGCCATGGCTCAGGCTGGCTTTGAATGTGCGATCCTCCTGCCTCAGCCTCCCAAAGTGCTGGGATGACAGGCGTGCGCCACCGCGCCCGGCTTGATTGTGCAGTATGTCAGACGTTGGGTTTTCTGAATAAAAAAACGCTCAACTTGTAATTCGTTTTCTACGAACCAAGAGACCTGAGTCACCCCCACGGAGATCTTTCTCCAGACTGGGAAAACACTGCGATGTAATTTGCAATGATTACTTTTGCAGGGTGGGGGTTGCTACCCGACCTCTGAGCTACACCCCATGTCCGTCCATCAGTCTTCTGCAGAAGAACAGAGTGACCTTATCCTTACAATGATGGGGACAAGAAAATAAAACAAACAATAGCTTTTGTGCTTAATAATACCAGCGGCAAACCAAAAGTCTCTAAAGAAACAATAATAATAATAATAATAAAGACTCTGAAATCTCCCCTTCTGAACGATTCTCCTGTTGTGATTCATTATCACTCCCCAAAAGTGCTTTTTCGGACTTTTTAATTTTTTTTAATTAACTCCCTATGAAATTTTAATACCAAAGGCAATGCATTGTCTATTAAGATCCATATATTATTTGTACAAAGTTTTTATTATTATTATTATTAACAAAAAAGACCATTTTCACTCCTCCTTGGGAACAGCAGGCCCGTGTTGCATAACACACACTGTGGAGTTATTCATTTCCTGGATTATTATCACACTTTGGTTTTCATTTTTTTTTCCTTTCTTTCTTTCTTTCTTTTTTTTTTTTTTTTTTTTTTTTTTTTTTGGTGTGTGTGTGTGTGGTATCAGGGATTGAACTCGGGGCACTCGACCACTGGGCCACATCCCCAGCCCTTTATTTGAATTTATTTAGAGACAGGGTCTCACTGAGTTGCTAAGTGCCTCGCCATGGCTGAGGCTGGCTTTGAACTCACGATCCTCCTGCCTCGGCCTCCCAAAGTGCTGGGATTGCAGGCGTGTGCCACCGCGCCCGGCTCATTGTTTTTTTTTTTTTTTTTAATTGAATTTTATTTTTTTAGTGGTTGATGGAACTTTAATTTCATTTATTTATATGTGGTGCTGAGGATCAAACCCAGTGCCTCACACATGCTAGGCAAGCGCTCTACCACAGAGCCACCGCCCCAGCCCCGGTTTTCATTTTTTAATGTCTCCTCTGGAAACAGACCCCAGACTTTTTGGTCCCAGGACCTCTCCCCACCACCCTCCCCCCCCAAAAAAAAAAAAAAATCACTGAAGAGCCAAAGAGGTCGAAATATATGGATTTCATCTTTCCATACTGTACCACCCGAGAAACTCTAAAACTGAAAAATTTTAAAAACACCGTCATCGATTCCTTAACGTCCATCCACTGTACGTAAACATAAATGTCATATTGGTCACCAAAAGGAAATCCCTATGTTCAAAATAAATATGTGGCTGGGTGCAGTGGCGCACAGGCCTGGAATATCAGCGACTCAGGAGGCCGACGCAGGAGGATCCCACGTCGGAGGCCAGCCTGGTTAACTTAGTGAGGTCCTGTCTCACATAATACTTTTAAAAAAGGACTGGGGGTATATCTCAGTGGTATAGCACTTGCCTGGCAAGTGCAAGGTCCTGGGTTCCATCCCCAGCACTGCGCAAAAAAAAAAAAAATTTTTTTTTTAATTCCAAGAAGACTAAAATTGACTCTCCTAAGAGACTGGTTTCTTATTTCTTGGTGGTAAACTGTATTGCCTTATCACAAGCCACGTATTTTCACATACTCGTGAGAAAATGGGAGAGAAGGGTGAAAATAATATGCTGAAATTATTCTTATTATTTTTTAAATCATTCTGACTTGGGAGTCACATGAAAACACGCCAGGGAACCCCTCACTGGGGTTCCCTGGACAGCACTTTGGGAAACACAGCCACCATGCTTCGGCTACCTGTCCGTCACAGCAATCACCAAACGGGGGGTGGGATGGTCTCTGTCCCCGTCCTCTAGGCCCACAGGTGATATATTATCTTGGAGATAAAAACGAGGAAGTAGCCGGGGCGGGTGGCGCACGCCTGTCATCCCAGCCCTTGGGAGGCTGAGTCAGGAGGATCGCGAGTTCAAAGCCAGCCTCAGCCATGGTGAGGCACTTAGCAACTCAGTGAGACCCTGTCTCTAATAAAATACAAAAAAAGGGCTGGGGATGTGGCCCAGTGGTCCAGTGCCCCTGAGTTCAATCCCCGGTACCAAAAAAAAAAAAAAAAAAAAAAAAAAAAAAAAAAAAAAAAAAAAAGAAAGAAAGACGAAGTAGCAATGGCCAGTGGGGTTCAAGATAGCAGAGGACTCACCGTTGGAAGGCCGGGCTGTAGGTGTAGGCTGTGCTGCTGCTCAGGTTGTAGATGAAAGGCAGATGCTTGTGGATGTCCGCTGTGGACCAGTCACTGAAGAAACTGTTCAGCAAGCCTTGATCTGCGCCTGCACCATCAATCAGCCACAGGAAACAGAGGTCAGCAGAGTTGGGGTGGCGTTCTCAAGTGGGCGAGAGGTCCGTGAAGGACCTACGGTGGCCTTCAGAGGTCCCCTTTCTTCTTATAGTGATTGACCACCCACACCACTCCTAAAAATCAGTGGATGGTCTCTGCAAAGTCGGTATCGATCGCCCCACCCAAATGACTGACAAAACCACATACAACTCCCAGTGTCCTGCCACCGACCCCCAGTGAAGTCCATCTGGTAGTTAAAATGGTCTCCCCGTGGGATGTCAGGACGATGCCGACTCTTGGAAATGGAATGAATGTATGTTGCATGAGGTTTGTGGGGGGCTTGGGGGACAATGATATGGTGGAGATACGAGGTGTCTCCCAAAAGGTCATGTGTGAGACAGGAAGGTCTGGAGGGGAAGTGATTGGGTTGTGAGAGGTGTAACCTAGTAGTGGATTAATCCACTTGAATGAACTACCTGGGTGGTGACTGTAGACAGGTGCGGTGTGGCTGGAGGAGGGGGTCCCTGGGCTATGGCTTTGGGGTCTCTATCCTGTCCCTGGTGAGCAGAGCTCTCTCTGCTCCCTGGTGCCACGTCCTGAGCTGCCCTCCTCCTCCAGGCCCTGCCGCCATTTTGTTCTGCCTCACCTTGGGCCAGAGCCATGGAGTTGGCCAACCATGGACTGAACCTTGAAACCATGAGCCCTAAATAAACTTCTTAAAATTGTTCTTGTCAGCCGGGTGCGGTGGCGCACGCCTGTCATCCCAGCACTTTGGGAGGCTGATGCAAGAGGATCACGAGTTCAAAGCCAGCCTCAGCAATGGCGAGGCACTTAGCAACTCAGTGAGACCCTGTCTCTAAATAAAAAAAAAAAAAAAAAAAAAGGTCTGGGGATGTGACCCAGTGGTCGAGTGCCCCCGAGTTCAATCTCCGGTACCACTAATAATAATAATAATAAAATAATAATAATAATAATAATAATAATAATAATAGCCGGGCATGGTGGTGCATGCCTGTAATCCCAGCATTTGGGAGGCTGATGCAGGAGGATCATGAGGTCAAAGCCAGCCTCAGCAATGGCGAGGCACTTTAGCAACTCAGTGAGACCCTGTCTCTAATAAAATACAAAAAAGGGCTAGAGATGTGGCCCAGTGATCAAGTGTCCCTGAGCTAAAAAATAAAATGAATAATAATAATTAATAATAATAATAAATTTTAAAAAATTGTTCTTGTCAGATCTTTGGGTCAAGGCAGCAAAAAAGCTGACTAAAACCATTTTCCCCCTTTATTACCTCTTGGGGATCTCCCTGAGTCTCTTTTTCCAAAGACAGCCATGTTCACTATTTATTTTCCAATGTCCATTTCCAAGTTACACTTGCAGAATGCAGTGTTTGCAACAAAGACCGTGCAACCTGCAGAGCTGAAAATATCGGTTATTTGGTCCTTCCAAGGAAGCTTCGTCCACCTGTTCTGCATGGTCCGAATTGCTAAGGTGCTCTTTCAACCTGTGAAGGAATTTTCCAAAGGTTTTCCTGGCTGCTGCACATTTACATACAAACGTTTTAAATTTTTTCCCTATCACCCTGACTGGCTGCCTTCTTCAATCTGCACCTTTTGTCTCCACGTTGCAGCTCATGGATGCAGAAGACATGTTGAGCAGGGTATAAAAATGGATGCAGAAGACATGTTGAGCAGGGTATAAAAATGGATGCAGAAGACATGTTGAGCAGGGTATAAAAATGGATGCCAAAGACATGTTGAGCAGGGTATAAAAATGGATGCAGAAAACATGTTGAGCAGGGTATAAAATTAGATACTGGCAATGGGTCCTCTCTGCCCTGCCAATTTCCAGGCTCTCCTCACTCACCATCAAAGCTGCCGTGCTCCGTGGTGGCGTGCTGCAGCAGATGCTGATGGGTCTCCAGAGAAGGCTCAAAGACAACACCCCGCTATTGAAGCAGTCCGGCCATCCCGGATCCGGGGCTGCGGAAAATTCTTCCCTATCAAACAGCTCATCGATATTCTGCAGTACCTGGGGAAGCAAAACGGAAGCCACAGATCCATCGGGCAACTGAAGAATTCCACAGGAGGGTAGAATGAGCCAAATGCACCTCTGGTGTTTGGACGCCTTAGCCCAATTTTTGGTGAGATTCTTAAAACTTTGAGGCTCAAATGGGAAACGTGGGTGAGAAAGACTCTTTTGAATGTATCTCAAGTTGTGGAAGCAGCCCTGGGTCTGCAATGATTTTCTCATGGATCTTAGGATTCTAGAGTGAGAAGGATGATCCTCCTTAGTTTAGCAAGTGTGCACAATGGAACTGGGATTCTGCAAAGGGACACGCAGGGCATCGATATCAAGCAGATACTGAGTGAATTTCATCGCATAGCGGAAATGGTCTCCCCAGCCTTGGGGCCAGCCTCTGTAATACTCCATCTTGGGCTAGCACCAATTCTTAATGGTTCCAGTACTTTCTTTTATTTTGCAAAACGCTTAGCTTGCCTCCTGTGTACTAGAGCCCATTCAAAAACCACTCAGAATTTGGTCGTGTTCCACGATCCTCAGAGTGAGTCCAAAGTGCATTTAGTACATTTAGTACGCTACCCAACATCCTAGCTCAGCAAATCGATGTGCCCTTGAGAGCTTGCCTCCTAATTGCAATTCCCTCTAACACACCCTGGTTTCTACATGATGCCACGTGGCAGGGGGAGATCACATTTCAGAAGACAGGGTACTCCACTCCCTCTTCCTAAAGAGCCACTTTTGCTTCACCAAAACTGATTGGCGGTCAACCGACCCCATCTTGCATTCCAAATCCCCAATGGCCCCTTTTGAACATGCCTGTCTGTCATGGGTTTCTAAGGTACTACCCCAAATGACATCAGGGGATGCCCCTATTTGCACTTTCAGGTACACCAGTCCAATCAGGAATTCACAATTCGATATACAATGGAGACACAATATTTTTTTTTTTCCAATTATACTATTTTGAGCCACTGAAATAATGTGGCTGTAATGGTTCGGATCTGGAATGGTCTCCAAAAGCTCCTGTATTAAAGACTTGATCTCCAGAGCAGGATTGTCGAGACCTAGGGCTTTGAGAGGAAAGTGGATCGTGAGGGCTCTGAAGTCATCCACTGCAGATACATAGATGAAAGGGTTATGAGGCGGTGGTATAGCCTGGAGCTGAGGGGAGTAGACTTTGGAATGGTACACCTTGTCTCTGGCCCTTTCTTTTCTCTTTCCTTCCCTGCTGCTCTGAGCTAATCTTTTTTTTTTTTTCTTTACCACTCCCTTCCACCATGATGTTCTGCCTCACCTCACGCCCAGCTGACCATGGACTAAACCCTCCAACACCAACCTAGACCTTTCCTCCTTTAGGTTGATTCTCTCTGGCATGTTGTCACAGCCATGGAAAGCTGACTAACACCATGGTTCTCAACCACTCTTGGGAAAGGACCAGTCTTCAAATCCTTCCTCGTCCTCATAAGGGTCTAGCCTACGGCGCCCATGTTCTAGGTGGTTTGGATGAAGGGACTATCCGTGGTACAGACCGCAATGCTCATCTCCTCTTGGGAACTGACCTGCAAGAGCTGCCATCCAGGTTAGGAACAGGGTGGTATTATGACCTAGAAGCATCAAAGCCCCCTTTTTCAAGGGGAAAGGTTGGGTCCGTACCCCTCCCTGCACTCACCAGAGTGTCTGCATCCAAGAAGACACACTTGGTGTAGTGAGTAAGGGTCCAGCAATGGAGCTTGGTGAGGGTGACCCCCAGCTCAGGTCTCTTCAGAAAGGCCAGGTGGACGTAGTCTCCACTGTCCATCAGATTGACGTCAACGACTTCATCGAACACCCGTGAGAGGACGCCTCTGATAAAGAGCCATGCCAGCAGAGGACCATTAGCACAGGACAACACTGCCCTTCGAGAAGATGCCCACGTGCTGCTCCCACACATGGAACAAAGCTCCCATCCCCACCACACGCACTGGAGACTTGACATTCAAGGTTTGTCTTCCATGGCTGTGTCTCAACTGGGCACAAGAATACAAATTGAACAGAAGTGCTCTAGATAGACGGACTCCGGTCATCTCTTAAAAAGGTAGCCTCCTTCTGTAAAATACGTGGGTAGGGAGGTGTGAATGCTAACCAGGTGGGAACCAACAGAGGTCCACCACAGTCTCCGTCAATTTTTGCCTTATGTATTCAAAAACACACGTTATTAGTTGCATACAAGTTTGTAGCTCAGATCTTGAAATATTATATTTTTTTATCAAAGTAAAATGAGCCTTGGTCCATTTATTATTACTCTGTTTTAGAATTTGGCTGACATTATACTTCACTGTTACCTGGAACATCTTGTGATGACAAAAAAAAAAAAAAAAAAAATTTTTTTTTTCTTTTGAGCAAATGCTAGAAAATGGAGAAAAGTATGATAACAGGACATTGGGACCCAACAAGGAAGAGATTCCAATTTCCAGAGCGGAAACAATTTGGTCAATAAAATAACAAACCCAGAGTACGAAATAAATATTCCTGGGTCTCCATGGATAAAGCTTTTGAATAGCTAACCAAGGAAGAGGGAGGAGGATGACCTTGGAAAAGTATTCCACATAGTAAATACAGAATGAACGAGGAACAGAGAAAATCTTTGGTAAGCACACAGCACTGTAATAATTATTGCAAGCCAGACTCGCACTGTAATAATTATTGCAAGCCAGACTCGTTGACAGAGGCTTGGATATGTGTGTGAAGGTTTGAGGAGAAACACTTGGTTGTATGATCCTAATGTGTCTGTCCCAGGATATTTAGTCACCATAAAGGGAAAAAAAATCATAACTTGTCAGGAGCCGCTCTGGACTGCACACACCTTTAAGTCCTGAGCAAGAGGTTCTGAACAATTATTGCACCCCACGATCACTTGGGCTTTACCGCTGCTCAGATAATGGGGTGTGGTGGCTCCAGGAGAAGGTGTCACCCAGTGGGGTTGAGTGACACCCACCTGTTCCTTTGTAATTCTACCCCTTGCCCTTTTGGGGATGCAATGTTCCATGGAACCTGCGCTAGTGTGTCCCTTTCTCTTGTTCTGCCCTTGTTCCCCCACACAGCGCATGAGATGGGCGTGGCCTTCCAAGATGTCAGTCAACCTGCTGACAGCAAGACATCAAGGAAGCTAGACTCCACCCCCTGAAACCTGACCCCTTGCCTCATTTGAATGGCTTGTCCCCAATAAAATAGGGCTGGAGGGAGCTGGGTCAAAGCAGCTGTCACAGGACCCAAAGAAAAAGGTATTACTCTGTCCCTGTGTGAGTATTTCGGGCCAGCCCAGTTCCCATGGAGAGACCTAGGGTATCTAGTTGTGGGATGTGGAAATAGTGGCCCATGCAGGGACTCCAGCGTGAAGTTTAGAAATTTAGTGGGTTTGGAATTCCTCTCTGGAAGTTAAGCGCACTTAGGATTTCGGAGTATTGTGGGATGCGTTGTAGAAAGTAAGTGAACTGGGCAGAAAGAAGATTTTGTGACGTTAAACTCATAATACCTGGGAATTTTTTCATCTTTCGAAAGATTAAAAAAAATAAAGTTTACGTTTGCAATTCTAGAAGCCATAAATCAATGTAAAATATTATTAAGGTGATTAATGGGATATGTTGCTACATTTGGTCCTCTCCCATGGGAAAAGCGCGTTGATGGGTTTTTTTTGTTTGTTTGTTTGCTTGTTTCTGTGAAATTTTGAAAAATTAGGTAAAGATTCTTTGGGTTACTATGCTAGGCGTCTGTGCTTGAAGAATGAAAGGGACAGGAATGCCACTGCTGTGCACCGCTGCTCCAGGGCCAGCAACTCACAGAGATGCAGACAGAGCCGCCGCCACCCATGGAATTCCTCCCAGGCAGAGCAATATGGGGACACCAGGGGAGACGCATTTGGCCTCTTGGCTCTGCGCCACCGTGTAGGAGCTACTGGTGACTGGTCATTTCCTATGTGCAGGATGAAATTAGAGTACAAATGGGTCCAGGGCCGGGTGCTGGGGATTTTCACCATGGGAACCAGGAGCACCCACAGGACAGGCAAAGGCACAGACAGCCAAAGGGGGGGGGGCTTTGTTGCCCACAGTGCAAATGGCGGCCAAGGCTACACACGGGGACAACTAGTTCCGGTAGCCATGGTAACCACTCACCAGGAGCAAAGACTGGACAGTGCAAACCTTGGACACGTGTTCCTGGGCACCGCAAAGGTTCAACAAGAACCGCTGGTGATACAACACGTGGAACACACAGGACCTCGGCAAAACTTTGGGCTGTGGAGAACCCGGAAGAGTTCTCCAGCCACATGGCCGAGGCATCATGGCGGATAAGCCCCGCCTCCCATGTTTTGTCCAGCCTTCCTATTGGTCCTTTCCATTGTCTCTCAAACAGGGCTTCCGGCTCTGCCTTCCCAACCACTGAACACGTACTTTTTCTGCCACGAGCTTGCTAGCAGCGCTACCCCAGAGCCTATATGTTACTTAAAAATGCTCGCTAATACTGGCGGGTTGTGGTGGCGCACGCCTGTCATCCCAGCACTGGGGAGGCTGAGGCAGGAGGATTGCGAGGTCAAAGCCAGCCTCAGCCATGGCGAGGCCCTTAGCAACTCAGTGAGACCCTGTCTCTAATAAAATACAAAAAAAGGGCTGGGGATGGGGCCCAGTGGTGGAGGGCCCCTGGGTTAAATCCCCGGTACCAAAAAAAAAAAAAAAAAAAAAAAAAAAAAAAAAAAAAAAAATCGGGCGGGAGGCTTGCTCTCTCTCTTTGTGTAAGCTGGGTCAGAGGAGCTGTCACAGAACCCAAAGAAAAAGGTATTTCTGTGTCCCTGTGTGATTATTGTGTGCCAGCCCAGTTCACCTGGAGTGACCTTGAGTGTTGATTCACGGGACGTGACACTTGATAATGGAGAAGGCCAACAGATGCCACCTTGCATCCATGGTCACCTTGGACACCACCACACTGTTCCTGCGATTGCACTTTCTACTTTTGTTTGTGATTCTTTGCCATTGCATCTTCCATTGCAGGACGCAGGCTGTGTCTACTTCACTTATTTTCCACCAATGCTTCTGAAGGGGACAGACGGACGTGGGCGGTGGGGCCCGAGGTCCAGGGAAGGATCCTCTCAGTGGCCCAGGTGCTGACCCCACAGGCTCTGTCCCAGGAAGCAGTGGCCCCCCCCGCAGCCCTGCCTGGCCCCGCGCACCTCCCTCAGCAGACCCCCTGTCCCCTGCAGGAGACACGCAGGCCCCCATAATGTCCCCGAGAGGAGCCAGGTCACCCTGCAGGGGACACTTGTGTGACCCTGACGCAGACCAGGTCCCAGGACTCGGGGACACAGGATCATTCCTCCCGCCGGAGAATCTGCCAGAACGGAGGACCCGTCAGCACGGGCCAGGGGGACCAGAGTGGCCGTGGCAGGGGACGGGGGGCGTCTGAGGTCCCCCTGCTGTCCGTCAAAGTCAGGGGGGTGGACCTGGGCGGGGCTCTCTGGCAATGTCCCTGGGACCTGGAGGGCAGGAGGGGCAGGTGCCCCTGTCCTCTCTGAGAGGACCCCTCTGTCCCTTGAGAGTGTCCCCTTCCCCAACCCTTCAATAAACTCCTGCCTGTCACTCTGAGTGATTCCTCCCGCCGGGAGAATCTGCCAGAACAGGTCCCAGGTGTCCGTCAAAGTCTGGACCTGGGCGGGGCTCTCTGGCAATGTCCCTCTGGAGGGCAGGAGGGGCAGGTGCGGTCCCTGTCCTCTCTGAGAGGACCCCTCTGTCCCTTGAGAGTGTCCCCTTCCCCAACCCTTCAATAAAGGGTTCCCCCTGCTGTCCGTCCTGCTGACTCTTGACAGGTCTGAACTCTTGCTGATTTGATTGCAAGAATCTGGAATAAAGGGGGGGGGGTCCTCTGTGCCGCCTCAGTTTCCCAGAAGGCCCCAGCCTGAAGCACTTTGGAGAATGCAGAAACCTCCTTGCACCAAGATTTTCTGAAATGCATCGACACTGAAAGGCATCTAGAACTTATTTTCTTCCTAGCTGTTTTTTCCCCCCACCGTTCATTATACCCAATAATTGGCATGCTCTGAATCTAAAATTCTCCATGGCTGAAATAACATGGCATGACTTATTCCTGTCATTCCATTTCCTCTTTTTTTTCCCCCTTTGTAGCTTGAACCCAGGGGGTGCTTAGCCACTGTGCGGCACCCCCAGCCCTTTTTATTGGGAGACAGGGTCTCACTAACTTGCTTAGGGCCTCACTACGTTGTTGCTGAGGCTGGCCTCCAACTTGGGATCCTCCTGCCTTAGCCTCCCAAGCCGCCTCATCTTCTTTCTTTCTGCATCTCCCACGTGACGGACACCAGACGTTCCGGGACTGTCCTTTGATACCCCTCCATCTTCTCCTGAATGTTCCACTGATTGGTGTGATTTCCTCACTTGGTCTTCAAGGTCACCACCTCACTGAGGAAGTCCTCTGGGGGGGGGGGGTGTTATTTTTCTCTGTGCTGGTTGCATTAAGAAGGGGCTGGGCCAAGACACGGAGTGCTCTGCCTCGCTACAAATGGTCACCCGGCCTCACCCCGCTGGTGGTCTACGATCAGGGGCCATTCTGTGTCTTCCGCCCCCTTCACCAGGGCAATGACTGTGAGATATCATTTGGGTCCCCCACAGCCGTGCATCACTTAGGAATATAAACAGCCAGCTGGGGCTGGGCGCGGTGGCGCACGCCTGTAATCCCAGCCCTGGGGAGGCTGAGGCAGGAGGATCATGAGTTCAAAGCCAGCCTCAGCCATGGCGAGGCCCTTAGCGACTCAGTGAAACCCTGTCTCTAATAAAATACAAAAAAGGGCTGGGGATGAGGCCCAGGGGTCAAGTGCCCCTGAGTTCAATCCCTGGTACAAAAAAAAAAAAAAAAAAAAAAAAAATCAGGTGAGAGCAATTTCCCAGCTCCGTCCTAATCTCACGGAGCACCCTCACGCGTGAGACGCAGGAGCATCCTCGAGTGGCATGTGTCCAGGAAACGTCAACCCGGTCTGCGACATCTTTCCCTACCCACGGTTTCTGTGACGTCCTCTCTAACTACTTAAAAGACGGTTTGGAGTCAACATAAAGAGGCACACACATCCCCAGGCACGATCTTGCAGCCCTGTCATCCAGGGAGCTCGGGAGGCTGAGGCAGGAGGATCACCAGTTGGAGGCCAGCCTCAACAACTCAGGGAGGCCATGTCTCAAAATAAAAAAAAATAATAATAAAAAGGGCTGGGGATGTGGCTCCGTGGTTAAGCACCCCTGGGTTCAATCTCCAGCACCCAAACAAAAAGAAAAGAAAAGACATGCAGGCAAATAAGAACGAGGATGAGCCCTGCTAGGGACATGGGGATCACGAGAGCCACACCTGTGTTCTGTCTATCTATCTATCTCTATCTATCATAGTTCTGTCTGTCTATCTATCATCCACCAGTTCTGTCTGTCTATCTATCTATCATCCACCAGTTCTGTCTATCTATCTATCTATCTCCACCAGTTCTGTCTATCTATCTATCTATCATCCACCAGTTCTGTCTATCTATCTATCTATCTATCTATCTATCTATCTATTATCTGCCAGTTCTATCTATCTATCCATGCATCCATCCATCCATCTATCTGTTATCCATCAGTTCTATCTATCTATCTCCCTCTCTATCTATCTATCTGTCATCCACCAGTTCTGTCTAGGTGGCTGTCACCCCCTGGGTGGGCTGCTCCTGGCACCTGGTGTGTGGGGCCCAGAGAGGCTGCTCCAGCTCCTGCAGCTCACAGCACAGCCCACCACGAGAGCCCCCAGCCCCAGACGCCCACCGTGCAGAGGCTGAGAAATCCTGATCTGCCTCCTTTTCTATTTACCATCTCTCTGGGATTCATTGTGGCCAATGTTTCATTGTCACCTTGAAGCTGACTTCCCACAGAGGAGCTTCTGATAACCTGCTAGATTCCTCCCTTGGCCGCTGGTCAGTGAGACCTGCCTCTCTTCTGAAGTCAGCATTGGGCCGTGTTGGGCCGATTTCCCTACAAAAACCAGGTACTTCTTCCACACTTTGAATACTACTGGCGTCTAAGTCACATTTGCTTTTAAATTGGCATCGGAATGTCTGCTTTTAAAATCGGATACCTTTCTGTTTTGCTGGGGTTTCTATGTGGGTTTCCTTGTCCCCTGTGATTTCATTTGTAGAAATCCAGTCCCCATCGTGAGGTGGGAAGAGGATGGGAACTTGACAGGACGTGGAGTGGACCGGTGGGGCTTCAGGTCCTTGATGGGCATGAGACAACGTCACCAGTGGGAAGACTTCATCCCACTCTCCTTGGAATCCTGGTGGCGTTGTTATAAGAAGATGGGGGGGGGGACTGGGGTTATGGCTCAGCAGTAGAGCACTCGCCCAGCACTGAGGACCTGGGCTCCATCCTCAACACCACGTAAAAATAGATAAGTAAAGGTATTGTGTCCAAGTACAAGTGAAAAATGAATATGAAAAAGGAGGAAGGAGGAGGAGAGGAGGAGGAGAAAAATAAGAAGAGGAGGAGAGGAGGAGGAGGAAGAAGAGAAGAAGAAGAAGAGGAGGAGGAGGAGAGGATGAAGGAGGAAGAGATGGAGGAGGAGTTGGAGGAGGAGGAGGAGATGGAGGAGGAGGAAGAGAAGGAGAAGAAGAAGAAGAATAGGAGGAGGAGGAGAGGAAGAGGATGAGGACGAAAAGGAGGAGGAGATGGAGGAGGAGGAGGTGGAGGAGGAGGAGGAGATGGAGGAGGAGGAGGTGGAGGAGGAGGAGGAGGATGGAGAGGCCAGAGGATGGTCGTCCTCTGGCCACCCTCTTTCCTGGTGCAGTCCTGTCCCTACTCTGGTTTCCGTGGCCCGCCACCCACCATGCTGCCAAGCCCGTCAGTGGAAACTTCCAGACACAGACACTTGGCAAGGTTTCGGGGGTTCCCGGCTCCCAGCGGCACGGTGAGAGGCCCCCCTGGCCCGCTGACGGAGCTGGCCAGCCACGGACAGGGCACAGCGCCGTGGACACATGACACGCGACGGGTCCCTCACGTCCGCACACAGCTCCGCAGACCCCCCTACTTCCACAAGGACCTGAAGTTCCCTTGTAGACGTCAGACCCCCACCACGAGGGCCGGCCACCCCCGGCCAGGAAGGACAGCTTTCCTCGGCCAGGCCCCAGGCTCAGAGCAAGGGAACCCGCCAGCCCCAGACCAAGACCTCGGACACCGCGAGCCCGCAGAAACCTTCCCTCCTCGATGGCTTTCCTCGGGCGTTTTGTTACAGCACCGTCACGCGGCTCACCACTGTGGTTCTCAAGGGGGGACTGAGAGTGTGTCTGGGTCCCCTGGTGCATGGTGACCAGCGGGCTGCGCGTGGAGTCCCCACCTCTTACCTGAGCAGGCTGGACACCTGAGGGGTGGTCAGCACCACCAGCTTCCGCGTCGTCCTGTGACTCCTCAAGGACAGGGCCAGCACCAGTGCCCCCTGGCAGTAGACGTCATTGGTGGCCAGCGTGACGAAGGCCTGGTCGGTCACTGGGGATACGAGAAGAGCCTGAGGGTCACTCTCCTGCCTGCGTGACGCCAGAGCCTACGGTGACCTGACCTTGTCTCCACCTCTGTGACTCGTACCAAGTCACCTGTCCCCGTCCTGAAGTGCTCCTCTGTGACTATTAGGGTTCGGATCCGGAATGACACCCCCCCCCCAAAAAAAAAATAAAAAAGCTCATGAATGGAGAGCGCGGTCGAGGGCCACAAGGTGGATTTTTTTTTTTTTTAGGAAATGAATGGATCACAAAGACTCGGACCTTAGAAGTGGATTAATCCACTTTGTGGATCTTGTCATGTGAGCATCGCAGAACCGACTTCCACAGACCACGTGGGTGTGGTGGTCGCGCCACAAAGATCCCCTAAGAAGACCGTCCTGAGGACACTTGGGTAACGTCCGCACGGGTCGATTCTGAGGCCTGTCCGTGTCCCATGGACCAAAAGGATTAATCCACTGGTGGCTGGAGGGACGACGGGAGGTGGGACCTCGTGAAAGCAAACTAGTTCCTGGGGAGGTGGGCGTCCTGGGTGTACCTTCTCCCTCTCCCTCTCTCGTCTTCCCAGTGACAACAGCTTCCCTCCTCCATGACTAGCTATGGAAAGGGACAGACCCCACCAGCAGTGACACCAAGTGAGAAAGACAGCCCTACCCTTTCCCAGGGCAGTTCTTTCCCGTGATACAACGAACGCTGAGCCGGGCGTGGGGGCGCACGCCTGTCCTCCCAGCACTGGGGAGGCCGAGGCAGGAGGATCGCGAGGTCAAAGCCAGCCTCAGCCGTGGCGAGGCCTTTAGCGACTCAGCGAGACCCTGTCTCTAATAAAACACACAAAAAGGGCTGGGGAGGGGGCCTGGTGGAGGTGCCCCTGAGTTCAATCCCCAGAACAAAAAAAAAAAAGGAGGAGGAGGAGGAGGAGTCCATGACACCTGGAAAGGCAGGCTCTGGGGAGAGGCTGAAGCATCCGCCCTTCTGCACACAAACCCTTCCCAGGTACCCACCACCACGCCAGGCCCTCCATCCGGCCCAGGACAATAACTTCCAGAAACTGACCGCAGACCCTAGACCCCCTCCCATTTCACCCCGTAAAACAGACCCCTCGTTCCTAAGCACTCGACCTGACTCCTTTCGCTGATGGATGGACAAACAAACTCCAAATTCCCATGAGCCCCGATACATCTTCCCTCCTGTATGCTATTCCTCTCGGTGGGGAAAACCGGATAGGCACTTTGCACCCTTTTATTTATTCACACACACACACACACACACACACACACACACACACTGCTGAGAAACCCTCACCAAGACCGAGTCGACCAGAATTCTATGGGCATTCCCACATATTGCAATGCCTGATGGGGGACAGGCGGACGTGGGCGGTGGGACCCGAGGTCCGGGGAGGACCCTCTCAGCAGCCCTGCCCGGCCCCCCGCACCTTCCCCTGCACCCCCCGTCCCCTGCAGGAGACACGCAGGCCCCCAATAATGTCCCCGAGAGGAGCCAGGTCACCCTGCAGGGGACACTTCTGTGACCCTGACGCAGACCAGGTCCCAGGACTCGGGGACACAGGATCATTCCTCCGGCCGGAGAATCTGCCAGAACAGGTCCCAGGGAGGACCCGCCAGCACGGGCCAGGGGGCCCAGAGTGGCCGTGGTACCCAAACCAATCAATCAAATGTATTTCAATCTACGCTTTGTTTTGTTTTTGAAATACACACATTGATCCCTGGGCGCGGTGGCGCACGCCTGTTATCCTAGCGGCTCGGGAGGCTGAGGCAGGAGGATCACCAGTTCAAGACCAGCCTCAGCCAGAGTGAGGCCGTAAGCAACTCAGGGAGACCCTGTCTCTAATAAAATACAAAAAAAGGGCTGGGGATGTGACCCAGCGGTCGAGTGCCCCTGAGTTCAATCCCCAGTACAAAAAAAATAAAATAAAATAAAATAAAAATCAGCCAACTACAGTGAGAGAAAGGAATCCTGCGGGCCGCAGCCTGGACACCTGCTCCTTCTCTGACTTTCACGTCCCTACCTGCAGCCTGGTGGGGCCGGGTCCCGAGTCTTCACCTGCAGGCCACCAGCCCAGGCCGCCTGGAGCCCCAGGAGCTGGAGAGAAGGAGGAGCCTTCCTGGGGGCCGTCGGGGGAGCTGGACCCCATGGTCAGAGGCGGGTCCTGTGCACGTCTTGCCCCCAGGACCTGGGAAGGGGACCTCGTGGGGACACGGGGTCTCTGCAGGACGTTAGTGGAGGGTCCTGAGACGGGCTCCTCCTGGGTCAGGGGCCCTCGTGCAGTGGCCGTGTCCTCCCAGGAGACAGAAGAGGGGACACAGACGCCGAGGAGGGGCCCCGTGGGGTGATGGGGACAGTCACCGGAGACAGGCGCCCTTTCAGAGCCGCACGGCCATCGATCCGAGTCTGAGGCTGGGTTCAAAGACCAGAGCAATCGGGGCTCCCGTGACGCGCGACGGCAGAGGCCGCCTCTGATGGCAAAGCCCACAAAAGTCCCCCAAATAACTTCTCTCCCCTGCCTCCAACAGCCAGTGACACCAAACAACCCAGTGAGGACAGAGGCCGCCCGGGAACACACACACGGCCCGAGCCGGGTGGAGGGTGGGGGCGCAGGCTAGACGTGGGGTTCCCGGGAGACTCAGTGTGATCCAAAGACCTGAGGAAAACCAGTTTAGAGGAGGAGAAGTCGATCTGGGGCTCCTGGTGTCGGAGGTCCAGTCCATGCTGGCCACAGCCCTGGCCCAAGGGGAGGCAGGACAACATGGCGGCAGGGCCTGGAGGAGGAGGGCAGCTCAGGACGTGGCGCCAGGGGGCAGAGAGAGCTCTGCTCACCAGGGATAGGATGGAGACCCCCAAGGCACAGCCCAGGGACCCTCCTCCAGCCACACCCACCTGCCTGTGTCACCACCCAGGTAGTTCATTCAAGTGGATTAATCCACTATTCGTCTACACCTCTCACCATGCAATCGTCTCATCTCTGGGCATTTGGGGGACACCTCCTATGCAAACCATAGCATCTTTTATCCCAAGGGTCCTTTTATGTCAGAGGGTCGCAAACAGCGAAGGAAACCGTCGCTGCATTGTGGGAACCGAACTCCTGAGGGGGGGAAGGTGTGGTCCTGCTCCTTCATAGCACAGGACGGGGAGGACGTGGGCATCGGGGCAGCCTAATTAGCAATCGATGACTTCATACACTGGACTTGTGCGTGCACAGGAGGACCGCGGTTAGGACTGTGAGACCCTGGTGCAGATTACAGATTGAAATGCATCTCCCCAAATGCCTCTGCTGCAGTCTGGCCCCAGGACCTTGGCACGTGCTGTGTGTGGACACGGGTCTTTGCAGAGGTGATGGAGGTGCAGTGAGGTCCCCAGGGGTGGCCCTGACCCAGCAGGACTGGGGTCCTTGTAAGAAGAGGAGACGAGGACACAGACGCCCACAGAGGGCCGGCCCTGGGAGGACACGGGGAGAAGGCGGCCTCTGCAAGCCCAGGGGAGAGGTTGCAAGAGGAGGTGGCCCCGCCCACGCCTGGACCTCAGACCTCCAGTCTCCAGGACCAAGGAGCAACAAATGTCCTAGTTTGAAATCACACAGTGGCACGCTCAACTTGGTTCTGAGCCACCCATTCCAGACCCAAGGCGGAGAAAAGAACCGTAGAGTCCTCCCAGCGTCTCGGGAGGCTGAGGTAGGAGGATCGCAAGTTGGAGGCCAGCCTCAGCCCCTTAGTGAGGCCCTAAGCAACTCAGTGAGACCCTGTCTGCCTCTCAATAAAAAAAAAAGGGGGGGGGAGTTGGGGATGTGGCTCAGTGGTGGAGTGTCCCTGTTTTCAATCCCCAATACAAAAAAAAAAAAAAAAGAAAATTGTGCAACTACTAGAACTACCCAAAGACGGGGCTTGAGATTCATAGTCCCGGCACGCCCACACAGCACCCCGGGACGGCAATGAAGACGCCCAGATTTCCATTCTCCCTCTGAACAAGCGGCGACCGGAGCCCTCACCCGCCCTGTGCAGGGCGATGCAAACTCCGCCTCAGCTACACAAGCAGCTCTGCGGATTTTAATGCAATTTGCTTTTAAGATGTTCCGGTGATCGGATTCGGGGGTCGCACCAAGGAGCACGCCCCGTCCTCCCCGGTCACCCCCACTGAAAGATGCAGTGGCCACCCACGAATGGCACCAGGGTGACGACCTTTGGCAAAACTGAAGGACAGCCTGTCCCTGCGTCCTAGACCCAGGTCATCAAAGCAGTCACTGTTAAAAAATAAAATTAAATTAAAAAAAAAAATAAAAACTCCACCCTGGACACCGCCTTAGGCAAGCGTTTTATACGGAGCCTGCAAAACATAAAATAAATACCCCCCACGCCAGGTCTTCTAGGACGTTCCAAGCCTGGTCAAGGGGTGTCCGCCCGTGGCTTGGCTGAAGGCTGTCATTGTACAGAGCCCGGCCACCTGGGGGGGGGGGGGACACGTGGTTTCCCCCCAGGAGAGCTGCGCGGTGGCTCTCAGAACAGAGAGGCCTTTCTCAGGCTGCTGGAACCGGGTCTCACAGTCCACCCTGCGAGAAAGACCCAGGGGGCGGGGGACTCCAGGTCTGAGGCTGGAGCTTGGAGAAACAGGACCCAAACCAGTGACCACCTTTGCAAATCCGTCCTCAGCATAAAAGGGGACTGTCTTGCTTGGCGGTGGGTAAATGCCCTCAGGAAGGAGCAAGACGGGGTCTGCGGGTGGCTTAATGATGAGAGGAAGAAAAAAGGAGGAGGAAGGGGAGGAAAGGGAGGAGGAGGAGGAGGAAGAGGAAAAGAGGAGGAAGAGGAGGAGGAGGAAGAGGAGGAGGAAGAGGAGGAGGAGGAAGAGGAGGAGGAGGAGGAGAGGAGGAGGAAGAGGAGGAGGAGGAAGAGGAGGAGGAAGAAAAAAGGAGGAAGAAGAGGAGGAGGTGGAGGAGGAAGAGAGAGGGGGGGAGGAAGAAATAGTGTCCCAACAACTCAGGAGGAGGCTGAGCCAGGAGGATCGGGGAGGTCAAAGCCAGCCTCAGCCACAGCGAGGCCCTAGGCAATTCAGGGAGACCCTGTCTCTAATAAAGTACAAAAAAGGGCTGGGGATGTGGCCCAGGGGTCGAGGACCCCTGAGTTCAATCCCTGGTGCCACAAAAATAAAAAAATAAAATGAAATGAAATAAAGCATTCCAATGAACTCAGCTCCTCGAATCCTTTAGGTGACTTTTTCACAGGAGGGCGACTGTAACATCTCAGTGTCCCCTTTGTCTGGCAATAAGTCACCCCCTCCCGGCTGCTGAGACCCCCGCCCCCCCAGCTCCTGCAGCCTGGGAAGCGCCCCTCCTCCCGCCCCAGAGACCTGGGCGTGGCGCACAGTTGGGGACTCCGGGTTTGGGGCAGTGGAGAGGTTCCCGCGGGGTCTCCCCGGCGCCCACCCGCCTCCCCGGTGCCAGCAGCCTGGCTACTCACCCGACATGGTGGGAGGCGCGGCAGCCGCGGGCTCCGAGAGGCAGCGTGCGCCTTGGCGCGGGGCCGGGTCCTCCGGGCCGGGCAGCCGCAGAGCCGGGCGCGGGCTTCAGCGGTCGGCGCGGAGCTCCAGGCCTGCGGGCGAGAGCGCGCCGTTCCTGAGACCCCCGGCTTGCAGCTGCGGCCACAGTGCCCCGACCCTGGGGCCCTGTCACCTGCGCCCCACAGCTCCTGCGCGCAGGGATCAGCCTCCACCCTCCACCCCCGGCTCCCGGCCCTCCCCAAAGTCACCTGCAGCCCGGGTGGGTGCAGTCCAGCCCCGCGTCCCTCAGCCCTGCCGCGTCCCGGGGGTGGCCTTCGGCCCCCACGCGGGTGTCCTTAGTAGCCTCTCCGTGCCACACGCCTCCTTGGAGTCCCGGCATCCTCTGCCACCAATGAGGACCCACAGACCAGTCTCCTGGTCCTGTCCCGGGCCGACCCTGCGCCCTGAGCGCCGCGGCTGCGCACCCTCCCGCGTCCCCGGGCCTCCAGCCTCCCCAATCCTCCCGCCTCCCTGGGCCTCCAGCCTCCCCGGCCTCCCGCGTCCTCGGGCCTCCAGCCTCCCCAGTCCTCCCGCCTCCCTGGGCCTCTAGCCTCCCCAGCCTCCAGCCTCCCAGGCCTCCCGCGCGCACGTGTCCCCGCAGACCCTGCGCGCCATCGCATGTCCCCGGCGGCCATCCCACCTCCTGCACCCGCGCCTCCCGCTGCCTCCCCGAAACCGCGACCGGCTCTGCAGCCTCCCCTCGGGCGCCTCCAAGATCCCCGAACCCCGCAGCCGTGCCCCCCCCCCCCGCCCGGCCCGCTCAGGACCCCGCGCCGCCTTCCCTCCACCCCGGGCTGCCTCGATCCCCGGCCTCCGCTGCGCCCAGGCCACCTCCATGAGGACCGACGCTCCTCTGCTCCCTCCACAGCTCCGGGCGCTCGTCCCGCAGCCTCTTCCCGGGCCGCGCCCCCTCCCCAGCCCTCCGCCCTCTCGCACCCCAAACCCCCCGCCACCCTCGGCAGCCTCCATGCCAGGCCTCCGCCGCTCCCCGGCCTCCACGCCCCGCACCTCCGCGGCCCTCGGGCAGCCTCTGCCCCTGGCCAGCGCGCACCGCCCCGCAGCCCTGGCGGCAGGATTGGCCGGTGGCTGGAAGCGCGGCCCCACCTCCGCGCCGCCCCTCGCCTCGCCCAGCCGGGCCGCCGCCCGTCGCCGGCCTGGGCGGGCTGCCCGGAGACTGGCGAGGGGACCCGGCGGCTGCGCGCCACTCCGGGTGGCCCCTCCCCTGCCCTCCCCTCCCCCGGGCCTGGGTTTGGACACGCAACCTTTACTCCGCAGGCCCCTGAGCAAATGTTTGCCGAGGCTTCCCGGCTGGGCCCCAGGCCAGCGGGCGGCTCCGGAGGCCCCGCCGGGAGGCCCCCAGCGGGAAAGGCGGGGCTCCAGGCCCTGTCGCCTGGAATGCGCGCGGGAGACGAGGCGAGTCAATGAGCGGGCAGGTCTCGGCTGCTGGGTGCGCGGGGGGCGGGGCGCGTGCACGCGTGTGGGGGGTGGGGGTGCGCGCCCCAGAGAGGGAGAGAGAGCGCGCATAGCGAGTGCGCGCATTCCTAAGCGCGCGCGAGGAGGGAGTGCCGGAAGGCGCCCTGACCCCCTGCCTCGGTGCAGCCGCGCCTGTGGGCGGGAGTGAATGCATTCGGGGCGTGCAGGCGTGCACGGGTGCCGGCGGGAACGCCGAGCAGGCCGCGGGCCGCTGGAGCCCGTGGAACGCAGAGGAGTTGAATGATGAATGGGATGCGACGCGAGCAGGCGCGCGAGCAGCGAGTGTGTGGGTGCGCGTGCAGAGGAACGAGCTGCGCGCTTCGGTCCACGTGTTGACGCCGGCCGGCGGGAGGAGCGCAGGCCCGAGAGGGTGCGTGCGCCCGCCGAGGAGCCGAATGCGTAAAGGAGCGGGTAGGGGCACCGCGCCAGGAACACGCGCGTGCGTGAGCTGGGCCCATCGGTGAGTGGAGGCTGGGAGTGCGGGCGCGAACACACGCGGGAGTGCGTGCACACGGCGGCCGGGGAGAAGGAACGAAGGGAGGAGTGCGTGGGTGTCTGGGGGAGGTGGGCGAGGAGGGGATGCGTGACCCCGGGAACGAGTGAGTGGATGGTGAACGAATCCCAGGAGCTCGTGCGCGGACCTACGGGGACGGGCTGGGGAACGGAGGGGGTGCTGAGGGACCCGTGACCGCTGGAGAGTTGGATGAATGGGTGCAGGAGCAGGAGCCGGTGCGTTGAGTGGGTGGATGGCTGCCCAGTCGATTCCGCGGAGTGAACGAGCGAATGAGCGAGAGAACCCAATGGGTGAAGGTGCAGGAGGTTTGAATGAATGAGCGCGCATGCATTTTCAGATGCGTTGGATGGCTGAATGCATGCACGGGCAGATTCCGATGAGCGAATGCATCCACGCTTGAGCCGGAGAGTTGAATGAATGAATGAGTAAATGAGTGAGCAGAGGAGTTGGATGATGGGTGAGAGAATGAGAAGGGAGTTGAATGATGAATGAGTCAGCGAGCAAGTGAATTTAATGAATGAATGAATGAGCAGGAGAGTTGCATGAATGAATGAGCAAGGGAATCTAGTGAGTGAATGAATGAATGAGTGAATGAGCTAGCCTGCATAAACAGACGACTTGAGTCAATGCAGCCGATTCCACAGAGTGACTGAAAGGATTGAGGCATGACCAGGGAAACCGAATGAATGAGGGAGGGAAGGAGCAGGACGTTCAAGGAATGAATGAGCGCGGTGGCACATGCCCAGATGGGTTGAAAGAACGCGCGCCAGGTTCCCCTGAATGAAGGAGCGCGTGAACTGGATGAATGAGTCACTGAGGGGGGCGAGTTGAATGGATGCGTGCGTGCGTGCGTGAACAGACGGCTTGAATGAAAGCTCGGCCGCGTTCGGCTGCAGGAGTAAGTGCGTGGGCGCGTGAAGACGCGAGGTGAATGGATGGATGCGTGCACGAGAGACTCCTGCGTGAGCAGGTGAGGCGAATGAATGGATGGATGGGTGTTGAACGATTGACTCCAACACAGGATCAGCATGCAGTGTTTCTTTTATTATATTTCTCTCAGCCTTTTTATACATCTTCCAGACAAAGAGGGCAATTAGCCATCAGCAAACATTAATAGACAATGAAGGCAAATAGCCAGTAGCAATGACGAGCACAAATTTGCGAATCAGCAATCAGCCAGATAAACTTTCCCTAAAGAATATCTTAAACTAACAGCCGGGCGTGGTGGCGCACGCCTGTAATCCCAGCACTATGGGAGGCTGAGGCAGGAGGATCGCGAGTTCAAAGCCAGCCTCAGCCATGGCGAGGCACTTAGCAACTCAGTGAGACCCTGTCTCTAATAAAATACAAAAAAGGGCTGGGAATGTGGCCCAGTGGTCAAGTGCCCCTGAGTTCAATCCCCGGTACCACCAAAAAAAAAAAAAAAAAAAAAAAAAAAAAAAAAAAAAAAAAAAAGACTTAAACTAGTTAGGGCTAGAACACTTTGAGCTCCTCTTCTTTTCAATATAGAAGAAACAAGAAAGAAACACCCTCGTTTGCAAGCAATGTTTCTTTACTATCTATTCTATATCTCTTGGCAAGACGTTCCGTTTGCAGACACGCCCACCAAGGGCAACAAAGCCTCGTTTGCAAGAACTGTTGTTGCCAAACTTTCTGATTAGCCTCTTGGCATAACATACCGTTTGCAGTATGTTCACCAAGGGGGTGATAAGCGCCTCGTTTGCGAGAACGCCTTCACCCATTACTTTTGATAAACTGCTTGTTTCTTCTCTATCTGTTCTACACCTCTCCGCAGAACGTTCCGTTGGCAGACACGCCCAACGAGGACAACCAGGCCTCCTTTGCAAGGAATCTTGTTGTCATTCTTCTGATTCTCTACAGATGGGCGAGGCCTTCCCGGGTGACTTCCATGCAGAGTGAATGAGGGAACGAGCTGGCGAGTATGAACGAATGAATGAGTGCGTGTGTGTGCGTGCCTGCACAGACGGGCAGAGTGAATGCATGAGAAGGCCGGTTAAGCCGAATGAGCGAATGGATGGTTCATGGGCAGGTGAGTTGAATGAATGAATGGACGAGCACATTGCGTTGAATGAATTAGTGCATGAATGGGTGCATGAGCTGTTGAGTTGAATGAATGAATGAATGAATGAATGAACAGATGAATTGAATGGAAGAATGCGCCAGCCGATTCCTCTGAAGGAGTGAGTGAATGAGCAGATGGATGGAGAAGTGAAGGAACGGATGAGTAAATGGACGATGAGTGCAATGAATGAGTCAGCGCTGGAACGAGTGAATGGGCAGGTGCGTAGCATGAATGAGTGGGTATGCGCATGCGTGCTTGGACAATGGAGCTGAATGAATGACTCCGCCGCGGGTGAGTTGAGTGGATGTGCGCGCATGCGTGTTTGGACAAAGTTGGCTGCGGGCGAGTTGAGTGGATGTGCGCGTGCGTGTTTGGACAATGGAGCTGAATGAATGAGTGGACCCCGCGGGTGAGTTGAATGGGTGTGCGCATGCGTGCTTGGACAATGGAGCTGAATGAATGAGTGGCTCCGCGGGCGAGTTGAGTGGATGTGCGCGTGCGTGTTTGGACAATGGAGCTGAATGAATGAGTGGCTCCGCGGGTGAGTTGAATGGGTGTGCGCATGCGTGCTTGGACAATGGAGCTGAATGAATGAGTGGCTCCGCGGGTGAGTTGAGTGGATGTGCGCATGCGTGTTTGGACAAATGCGTTGAATGAACGAGTGACCCCGCGGGTGAGTTGAATGGGTGTGCGCATGCGTGCTTGGACAATTGAACTGAATGAATGAGTGACTCCGCGGGCGAGTTGGGTGGATGTGCGCATGCGCGCCTGGACCATGCGCTGAACGAATGGAGGGAGGCGAGCAGGTTCCGCGGAATGAACGCGCACAGGAAGAGGTGAAGTGCACGAAGGAGGAGTGAATGAGAAGGCGAGTGAGGAGTGCGTGGACAGGTGAGGGCCCAGGCGAGCCTATGGATGAGCAGGTGAGCAGAATAAATAAAGGCGACCTCCCCCCTGCGCAGGAGAGGGGGGGCACGATGCACCCAGGGGCTCACCAGCCTCCCCTGGGCCTTTTTTCAGTTTTCTTTTTTCTTTTGGTACCGGGGATTGAACGCAGGGGCACTCGACCCCTGGGCCACATCCCCAGCCCTTTTTTGCATTTTATTAGAGACAGGGTCTCACTGAGTGGCTAAGGGCCTCGCCATGGCTGAGGCTGGCTTTGACTCGCGATCCTCCTGCCTCAGCCTCCCAAGTGCTGGGATGACAGGCGCGCGCCACTGCGCCCGCCCGTGCCCTGCCCCGCTCCCAGTCGGAGTCCCTGCAGAGCCCGCAGCTGGCCCAGAGAAACGATCCAGAGGCCAGTGGCCCACCCAGGGTCCCTTGAGTGATAGCGCACTTCAACCCGGGTCATCAGACCCAAGGGGCAGGGCCCTGTCTCTAAGGCCAGTGGGCCTGGCCAGCTCCAGGGACAGGGGCATGGCACTGCTGAGCCCCTTAGTGCAGCCAGTTTGGGGGAGAGAGGGGACAAAATGTCCCACGGGGCCAGGGTTGCCGCTCACAATTTGTCCTTGAAGCCTCAGGTTCTTGCGGGGACCGTGCTGGTGGTTCAAGTCCACAGTCCTGCGTGGGCCAGGCCAGGTAGGTAGGCGTGGGGCCTGAATCCTCGGGTGCAGCTGAAGGCAGACAGATGGGGGAGAGAGAGGGGACACGGAGTGCCCAGGGCTTGTGTCCCCAAGAGCTGGGCACCCTGAACACACACACAATTGAAGGGAGAAGAGGAGGATCCAACGTGAGGACCAGTGCTGCCCACTGGGGACGTGTGAGCCACGGAGGGTTCTAGAGGGGGAGAGGAGGCAGCCTCGGTGGGGACCGTGGCCTTGGGAACTCTCAGATCTCCGTGACCCTCCTCCTCGGCCCCACCTGGTTGAGCGGACTGCCAGTTTGTCACTGAGGGCCTGAATGGATGAAGGCGTGACTGCGTCAATCAACCGATGGAGGGAGGGGCTCCTGCAGGGCGGTGAGGGGGTGGGTGCACGTGTCAGCTGGAGCCTGGCGGGGGTCCTGCGTGCCCTGCTGGAGCTGCAGCAGCCTCTCTGGGCCCCACATACTAGGTGCCAGGAGCAGCCCCACCCAGGGGGTGACAGCCACCTAGACAGACAGAATGGGTAGATGACAGATAGATAGATAGATAGACAGACAGACAGATGGCAGCTGGATGGACAGGTGATGGACAGAGAGTCTGTCCTGCAGGTTCCTCTGCACCGTGGGTGACTGGGGCTGGGGGTTCTCTGTGCTGGGCTGGGCTGTGCGCTGCAGGAGGTGGGGCAGCCTCTCTGGGTTGTCCTAGACAGGCAGAACTGGTGGAAGATTGATAGATGGATAGACAGGATTGGTAGATGACAGATAGCTGGATAGGTACGGGTAGATGGATGGACAGAACTCATAGATGATAGATAGACATAACTGGTAGATGACAGATAGATAGATGGATGACAGGCAGATAGATAGACAGAACTGGTAGATGGCAGATGATGATAGGCAGATAGATAGACAGAACTGGTAGATGACAGATAGATGGACGATAGGCAGATAGACAGAACTGGTAGATGACAGATAGATGGACGATGGCTAGATAGATAGATAGATAGATAGTTTGATAGACAGATGACAGCTTGATGGACAGAGGCTCTGTCCTGCAGGTTTCTCTGCACCGTGGGTGACTGGGGCTGGGGGTTCTCTGTGGTGGGTAGTGCTGTGCACTGCAGGAGGTGGAGCAGCCTCTCTGGGCTGTCCTAGACAGACTGAATTGGTGGATGACAGGTAGATTGGGTAGTGCTGTGCACTGCAGGAGGTGGAGCAGCCTCTCTGGGCTGTCCTAGACAGACTGAATTGGTGGATGACAGGTAGATAGATGGGTAGACAGACAGGATTGGTAGATGACAGATAGATGGATAGGTACATAGATGGATGGACAGAACTCATAGATGATAGATAGACATAACTGGTAGATGACAGATGCATGATAGGCAGATAGATAGACAGAACTGGTAGATGACAGATAGATAGCTTGATAGATGGCAGCTGGATGGACAGATGATGGACAGAGGCTCTGTCCTGCAGGTTCCTCTGCACCGTGGGCATCTGGGGCTGGGGGCTCTCATGCTGGGCTGTGCTGTGCGCTGCGGGAGCTAGAGCAGCCTCTCTGGGCCCCACACACCAGGATCCAGGAGCAGCCGCCCTTTCCCATTCGTTAGAGCCAGAACCTTCTCCCGAGGCCGCCAAGGCCCCCAGTAGGTGACCCTGTCCCCCCACGCCTTCCCGGCTGTGGGGAAACAGGGCCCGGTGGCAGGAGACGGTCTGGGTGGAAGGCCACCGGGGCTGCCCTGGCCCTGCCCCACCAGCCCCGCGGCTCCTTGGACGCGTCCTCGGGCGTCTTGGCTGGGAACGTGGAACCGCAGATCCTGGCCCGTCCTGTCCTGCGGCGTCCCCAAGGCGGGGAGCCGGGACAGAGGTCAGAGGCTGTGCCTGCGACACCAGCTTCTGTCCACGCCCTCCTGTCCCCTGCCCCGGGCCCCCCTCCTCTCCAAGGAGAGCAAAAGCCTCTCTCCAGATGCCGTGGTGCCCAGAAAGCAGGACAGAGGCCACCTTCGCCCCTGGGTGAAAGGGCAGCGCTGGCCCTGGGCCCAGAGCCGCTGGAGAGATGTCCTCCACGGCCACCGAGGCGACGTCACCGAGAATGCAGGGGACCTTCCTCTACTATGAGTTGTGGGCTGAGGACGCATTCAAAAGCCACTGAAAGAAGACAAAGGACAACTCTTCGGTCGAGGGCCCCTGAGTTCAATTTCTAGTACCAAAAAAAAAGAGTACCAATAGCTAAAGAGTAACCTTTTTGCTTAACCCCTGAGCCCCCTCCCCAGCCCCTTTTCATATTTTATTTAGAGACAGGGTCTCGCTGAGTCGCTTAGGGCCTCGGTACGTATATGTGAGCCTGGCTTTGAACTTGCGATCCTCCTGCCTCAGTCTCCCGAGCTGCTGGGATTACAGCCGTGCACCTGGCCCCAGCCTTTTTTATTTTTTATTTTATTTTATTTTGAGACAGGATCTTGCTGAGTTGCTTAGGGCCTCACTACGTTGCTGAGACTGGCCTCCCAATTTGAGATCGGCCTGCCTCAGCCTCCCCAGCCCCGGGGATGACAGGCCTCTGTCACCGCGCCCGGCTTAAATAACAACTCTTGCCTATAACGTGGCACAGGAATGAGCAAAGGGGTTCTACCACACGCTACCGGGCGCCTATGTGGCAACAGCTTTTCTCTTTCTAGTTGTTGGCAGAGCTTGGCTTTTTCTCCAAGGTTGATACTTCTTCCCAGATCTTAAGAGACTCTGTGCCGACTGCATGTAAGTGAGGAACGGGAGGTTTCCTGGTAGCCTCTGGTAGAATGTCTGTACTCTGAAAACAGGGAACCAGGGAAGAAATTGGACCTCTGGAAATTAGTGGGTAATGGCTGGAGCTATAGCAGCCATTTTGTGCCATGAGTGAAAGGCAGAAGCAAAAAAAAAAAAAAAAAAAAAACACCCAGAGACTATAGGATACCATAAAGCTCTCAAACTGGGAAGGACCCCAGCCTCTTTCTTCTTTCTTTCTCTCACCTCCCGGCAGGTCATGCTCGCCACCACGATGTACCGCCCCCACCCAAAGCACCAGGGGGGCCGACCAACCTTGGACCAGGTATCTCCAAAACTGTGAGCCAAAATAAACCTTTTCCCTTTGTAAGTTGATCATCTCATGCAGTTTGTTACAGTAACAGAAAACTGTCTGACAGGGCCGGCTTTACAGCCACGCCCGGATGCAGGGTGGCCAAGCCAAGGAAACGCAGGAGTGTCGGGGAAATTCCCTGGGACATCTCCTGACTTCTGAGGACGTGGGTTTGGAGCCTCCAGCATCAGCCTCTGAAGGATGCTTGCTGGGTCTGCACAGCCCCAGTCACCCCAGAAGCTCTGCATCTGTCTCTGCAGACAACCTACGGCCAACAGCTGCCATTTCTACGGACACGTGTGTGCCACATTCAAAGGACTCTAAAATTTTATACTTTTCTTGTTATTTTTTTTGGGGGGGGTGGGTACTGGGGATGGAACTCAGGGCCCTCGACCCCTGAGCCCCATCCCCAGCCCTGTTTTGCATTTTATTTACAGACAGGGTCTCCCTGAGTTGCGTAGGGCCTCACTTTGGCTGAGGCTGGCTTTGACCTCTCGATCCTCCTGCCTCAGCCTCCCAAGTGCTGGGATGACAGGCGTGCGCCACCACGCACGCCCGGCCACTCTTCAGAAGTTTGATGAGAACGTTTCTCCTCTTTGGAATGTCAAATACCCCACTTAGAGGACTTGGCTTGGAAAGACTGCAGGCAAGAAAGTGACAAGCCCAAACCTCCCGGATTTCCCATTATTCCAAATATTGCCACAGAGTACTCCTAAATGTCACTAATCTGGAATGGTTTTTTTTTTGAGCACCCGCACAATGCCCCAAGTGGGTGTTTTCTTCCGGGTCACGACCATTTCTTGCTCACAATGGTTAAAAAAGTATGTGTGGCATTGCCTTCAGAGGCTGTGGGTGAGGCGTGGAGGAGACCTACGTGACTTGTGTGTATTTCGATGTGGGTCCGCTCCCCACGACATCTCATGAGCTGTGTGCAGAGAGTTCAAAGTTTTGTTTTGTTTTGGTTTAATCCAAAATTTACAGCATTTCTGGTCCCAAGAATTCTGGATAAGAAATATTCAAATAAAAATATCCCCCCAGGGGCTTGGGAGGCTGAGGCAGGAGGATCGCACGTTGGAGGCCAGCCTCAGCAACCTAACAAGGCAGGCCCACACACTTTGCAAGTTAAATTCTTTTTTTTTTTTTTTTTTTCTTTTTTCTTTTTCTTTGTGGTATTGGGGATTGAGCTCAGGGGCACTCGACCACTGGGCCACATCCCCAGCCCTTTTTTGTATTTTATGAGAGACAGGATCTCACTGAGTTGCTCAGGGCCTCGCCATGGCTGAGGCTGCCTTTGACCTCGCGATCCTCCTGCCTCAGCCTCCCAAGCCACCGCAACCCGGCACAAGTTAAATTCTACAGGAACCTAAAATCTTAAGTATGACACTCTCCCCCAAAGAAATAGGACAGATGGTCGCCAAGTATCAAATCGAAAGCGAATTTACTCCGGAATGAAAGACAGTTATTTCAAAGCAGCTGGAAAGATCTCACGGGCACGTGGAGAGATGGCTCGTACAGAATCCAAGCTAGAAAATTCCTAGGAAAATCAGGAAGAATGACCGAGCTTTAGAAAGAAGAGAATTGAGGGAGAAATGTAAATGTTGAGCCTTTTTTTTTTTTTTTTTTTTTTCTCACAAAATGGCTGGCCGTCTGTATTTCTGGGTGCCTTCGCCCATTTACCTTTAGTCATCGTGGAAATGCAAATTAAATCTACACCGTACAACCTCACCTCACGCCAGTCAGAACGGTGCTCGTTAAGAATACCCCATCATAATTAGTGCCAGAGGGGGGTGTGGGGAAAAGGGAGCACTTTTACCCTGTTGGCGGGACTGTAAATTAGGACAAGCACCATGGAACTCAGAGAGGGTCTTCAAAAGACCCTGCAGGGAACCGTTATATGACCCAGCTGTCGCACTCCAAAGTATCTATCCTCAAGAATTAAAGACATCTCACTACAGTGATCCATGCATACCCAGGTTTTATAGCAGCAAAGTTCACGGCAGCCAAACTATGGAACCATCAATGGATGAACGAATAAAGAAAATGTGCTATATATGCACAATGGAATATTACTCAGCCATGAAAAGGAATGAACGTGTGGCATTAGCAGGAAATTTGAGGGAACTAGAGGTCATCGTGCCAAGTGAGATTTAACCAGACCCTGATAGACAAGTCCTATATATCTTCTTTTATCTACAGAAGCTGGAGGTGGAGGGAGAAAAGATGGAATCGCAGGAGAGGAGAAGGGAGACCATTACGGTAGAGGAAGGGAAGCAGGAGGAGGGAGGGGAGGGGGCGAAGGGGAAGAACTGGGCAGTAATTTTGAGCACATTTTGTTATATGCGTGTACAAATAGCCCACAGTGAAACGCACTATTCTGCTTAGTGAATACCCACCAGTAAAAAAAAAAAAAAAAAAAAAAAAAAAAAAATCGTATTTTAATAATTTAATGTATTATGTTAATAATTTAAAAATCATTTCAATTTTTACTACCTTAGTGATTTTGATCGTGTTTACTATTTCAACGTGTTTTGAATGATTTTTAAACGATTTTTTAATTCTTTTATAAAAGGGTTTTAGGGCTTCAAAAATGGAGGTGACTTGCCATTGGCCAGAGCCCGTCACGTGTCCAAGCCTAGCCGAAAGGGATTCTGGGAAATGTAGTTCCTCTGACCGCCCAGGAACCTGGCCCCATTGATCAAGTTTAGCAGTATTAAAACTATTGAGAAGGAAAAAAAAAAAAAAAAAAACTGGGGCAAACAGCCTGGATTCTCTACGATCCCGAGCTGTGGTTTTCTTCTGCGGTTTGGATTTCATGGTGTCGAGTTTTCAGCCAATTCTAAGAAACGCCCAAACTGTTCCAATGAGTTTGCATTTCTTTCCACTAAGGGCAAAGCTTATTTTCATTTTTTTTTTTTTTTTCAAATCTCCAGGTGGCCCTTATATGGGGGGGAGCACCCCAGAGATTCATTCCACAATAGGATAAATCCATATCCTCCCCACAGCTTGGCAGGACAGATTCTCTTGTACTTTTTTTTTTTTTTTTTTTGGATGGAATAACGAGGGCTCAGAGAGGTTGTGACACTTCCAAAAGTTTGCACAGCTTCAAGCAACCAGAGGGCGGCAGTCGGGAAAGGCGGGGAGTGATGTTGGGGAAATCATCTTGCTACATTGTGCTCACGTTGGAATTCGTACATACAACTCCCATCCTGCACCAATTAAAAAAAAAAAAAAAAAAAAAGGAAAATCCCATCAAGGTGCAAATGGAGAGACCACGCATGGACACCGAGGTGACCCTCGACCGCCCTCGCTCCGTGTCTCAATTGCCCAGTTCCGTGAATGCCCCGTCGTTTCTTTTAAATTGGGGGTGGGCTGGGGAAAGGGACCCCATGCAGCCCAGACGGTCTCAACCGCAGAAACGGATGCATTCTCTCCCGGTTTGGGGGTCAGGCATCCCAAATCCAGGAGGCTCAGGAGGAGGGTCTGTCCTGGCCTCTCTCCACTTCGGTGCGTTGGCTTGGAACCATTGCCTGAGCGTGGCCCCCAGCGTGGCGCTGTGCGGAGCCTTTAAGAGGCGGGGCCTAGCGTGAGGAAGCTAGGTCATCGGGGCGTGGCTTCAAGGGAACTCTGGGACCCCAGTCTCCTCCTCCTTTTCTTCCTCCTGCTCCTCCACTTCTTTCTCTCCTTCTTCTCTCTCTGCCCCCGGGGGCCACGTCCTGAGCTGCTCTCCTCCTCCAGGCCCTGCCGCCATGCTGTCCTGCCTCCCCGGCCCAGCATGGACTGAACCTTTGAAACCATGAACCCCAAATAAACTCTTCCTCCTCTATTTTTTTTTTTTTTTTCAGGTCTTTTTGTCACGGTGATTAAAAAAAAAAAAGCTCACTCCAGCACCCAGCCCTGGATTGACCCCCTGACACCATGAGTCTCCTATAAATCCTTCTTATAACGTGACTTATCTCAGGTATTTTATCACAGTCACGGAAACCACATTCGCATGCGGTCGTTACTCAGATGTCTTCATCGGTGGACCTACTTTCCTCTCGTCCTGGGGGAGTTTGAGCTCATCGCGGCCTACCTCTGTTTTCCAGGTCCCTGGTCTACCCTCTTCAGCGCAGATACTCTGCAAAGCTTGGCGATTTGGGGGGACGAACGCCGCTGCGGTTTTGTAAAGTCTCCGGTGTGAAAGGTAAAAAATAAACACGCGGCTGCGGTCAGAGCCGAGATTTTCCTTTTGCCTTTATTGATTTGTTTGTTTGACGACGCGCTGAGGCTCACACGCAGGGCCTGGTGCCCACCCTGCGCACCCTGTCCGGGGGCTACCCACCCTCCGCCCGCAGCCACCCTTCTGTCCAGGAATTAAAAGTGGTGTAGTCCCTGAAAATGGCAGGTTTCCTTTAAAAACGTTTAGGTTCCATCTAGGTATGCACGTGGGAGTGTCTGTGAGTGTGTGTAGAAGCATAAACACACACACACACTCATTTTTTGTTTTTCTCTTTTTTCTTTTTTTTTTTTTTTGTTCCTGGTACTGGGGATTGAACCCAAAGGCATTAGACCACTGGACCACATCCCCAGCCCTATTTTGTATTTTATTAGTTGCTTAGCACATTGCTTTGGCTGAGGCTGGCCTCCAGCTTGCGATCCTCCTGCCTCAGCCTCCTGAGCCTCTGGGATGACACGCGTGTGTGACCGCGCCCAGCTACACACTCTTTTTTTTTTTTTTTTGGTAGTGGGGATTGAGCTCAGGGGCACTCGACCACTGGGCCACATCCCCAGCCCATTTTTGTATTTTATTTAGAGACAGGGTCTCACTGAGTTGCTCAGGGCCTCGCCATGGCTGAGGCTGGCTTTGAACTGGCGATCCTCCTGCCTCAGCCTCCCAAGTGCTGGGATGATGGGGGGGTGGTCCTCTGTGCGTGGGGCAAAGTCTAAAAACGTTACATAATCCATGAACCGGTGTTGACTGAAACAGCTTCCCTAGGACCAAAGCCTTCTTTTTCTGTCCCCCAAAAAGTGTCACTACAATAGACCCAATAGCTAGGACGTTCTGCGATGTTCAAGGAGTGAGGAGGTTTCTGCTCCGCTGCATAGACAAGGTGTCAGCCAAGGCAGAAATCAGTGTTGCCTGAGGGACTCCTGCGGACACAGCCTCCAAGATGGAACTACTACAAAGAGCTTCCACACCGAGAATCACTATGTCGGCTATCCTCTCTAGAACACACCAAATCCACAAGAATTTCCTAGGAGAGAAAGCCAGCCTTGGTGGTGCGTGCCTGTGATCCCCCCGCAGCCTGGGAGGCTGGGCAGGAGGATCGCAAGTTGGAGGCCAGCCTCGGCCACTTAGCAAGGCCCTGAGCAACTTGGCGAGACCCTGTCTCGGAATAAAAAAAATAAAAATAAAAATAGGCTGGTCGGTCCCATCGTGTCCAGAAAACGAGAAAGCCTTCAGAATTTCCTAGGAGAGCCAGGCACAGTGGTGCACGCCTGTCATCCCAGGGGCTCAGGAGGCTGAGGCGGGAGGATGGCAAGGTGGAGGCCAGCCTCGGCAATGCAGCCTAAGCAATTTAGCAAGACTCTGTCTCAAAATTTAAAAAAAAAAATTAAAAAAAAAATTAAAAATTAAAGGGCTGGCAACATAGCTCAGAGGTAAAGCATCCCTGCATTCAATTCCCAGTACAAAAAAAGGGGGGGGGGGAAGGAATTTTCTAGAATAAAGTATGGCAAGACCCATTTCCACGAGATGGTTTAGACATAAGTGACTTTACATTTTAAAACTCCAAATCCCAGGCGTGTTTCCTAGAGGGACTATCCCTCCTGCCCGTTTGGGGGGGTGAGAAGGAGTTTCAAGGATTCCTGATGCCGTTGAGCAGGTGTGCCGGTAGGTCCGGCCTCCAACCCCGGCTCCAGCCTCCAACCCCAGCGCCAGCCTCCAACCCCAGGTCCTTTGAAACCCCATCGTTTCCTTTCTCTCTCAGAATCCTCCTGCAACCCGCCCCCGCACCCGAGACCCACCCACTCTGCTCCCTGGCCTCCCCAGCCGGGTTGAGCCTCAACCGCAGGTGCGGTGCCGGAGGTCGCTCAAGGTCTCAGCGCTGGAGCCCCCCCAGCCCTGCCCGCCGGGATGAAGGAGGAACCTGTGGCATCCACCAACCGCACCGGAGTCACTTTAACCACGCCCCCACCCGCAAAGAAAAAAAAAGAAAGAAAGAAAGAAAGAAAAGAATCTTCTGGAGGCCGCCGACCTCCTCCCAGCAATGGAAATCCACGTTTGAGGGCGGCGGACTCTTGGAAAAAGAAAAGGCGCTTCCTACAGGACTTGGCTGAGTTTGTTTGTTTTTTCTGAGGACCAGCGGGAGGATTGGGACATCTTCAGACCGTCTCTGGATCTGGAAGACAAGATGACAAAGGAGGATATTGTAAATGCTTTTTTTTTTTTAGGGGTGGGGGGAGGCTTTCAACTGATCCTAAAGGAATAACACGGTTTGGGGTTGAAACGAACCTCTGTGGGAGTCCAGCCCTAGTTTGTCTTTTATTTAGCGACAGGGTCTCACTGAGTTGCTTAGGGCCGCGTTCAGTTGCTGAGGCTGGCCTCCAACTCGGCCATCCTCCTGCCTCAGCCTCCCTCCCGCGTGTGCCACCGCGCCCAGCCTCCTGCCGACTCTAAATCCTCTCTAGACGACACCCAAACCCCTAAGGCGATCTAAATGAGTCGTGAGTGTCCACCCCCCTCACCCCGCTGTCACCCCGCCTTCGAAAACCAGCACCCCACAATCCTCACCTAGTTTGAGCCCTGAACTTATTAACTTACACAAAGGAGGGTGTGGGTGGGTATTTCTCTCTCTCTCTCTCTCTCTCTCTCTCTCTCTCTGTGTGTGTGTGTGTTTTGGTATTTTTGTTTTGTGGTGTTTGTTTTTATTTCCATCAACTCATTTTCCCCCTCTGCTCATGTGAAACCGAGTCTCCGCGGCCAGCAGGGGGAGCGCGCGGGCAAGTTTTTGCAGTCGATCACAAAAAGGCTGCAGACAAAGGCGGGGCCAACGTCCACGTGGGTGGTCTCTGATCCCAAGCCCCTGTTGAACATGTGACCAATCCGTTCGGCCGCTGGAGAATGTCCCAGGGTCGCTAAGCCCCTGCGGTGTGCAAAACCAGCCAGAGACACCAGGAGGCGTTGGTGTCCTAGCTTAAAGCAGGCTGTACAACCAGGGGGAGAAGAGAAGGAACTTACCGCTGGCCCGGAAACAATTTCTCCTCCGGTTGGACTTGAAGTAGCTGACCCCGGCCCCCACCAAGGCCACCACCACCACGGACACGATGGGGGACACGATTCTGGCCACCGTGTTGCCTGCGGGGTGGAGAAAGGCGAGGCGATGAGCAAATCCCCCCGCCCTGGGGATAAAGGGACAGGTTGGGGAGGCGCCTGGACCCTGGCCAGGAGCCGCCTGGGAAACCGCGTCTTTCCCGGGAAAGCCACCCCGGGCCGCGCTCTGCACGGGGGAGGCGCTCCTGGGTTTTGCAGCCTTTGATCGACAGGTTCCCTGTCAGGCGCAGGGATGTGCCTCAGCAGGCTGGCGGGGATGCCGGAGCGCCGCGTGCGCAGCACACTCCCTTTCCAACCCAGCCTGCGGTTTGCACAGAACGGACCCTTGTCCTCCTGTAGCCTGGAAAGCACCTCTAGGTGACTTAGGGGGGCTGGCACAATGTCAGCGCCTTGGAAGCCATGGGGACAGGGATGACCCAGCTAAAAGACAATTTTCTTTTTCTTTTTTTCTTTTTTCTTTCTTTTTTTTTTTTTTGTACCGGGGATTTGAGCTCAGGGGCCTTCGACCTCTGGGCCCCATCCCCAGCCCTATTTTGCATTTTTATTTAGAGACAGGGTCTCACTGAGTTGCTTAGGGCCTCGCCATTGCTGAGGCTGGCTTTGACCTCGCGATCCTCCTGCCTCAGCCTCCGGAGCCACTGGGATGACAGGCGTGCGCCATCGCGCCCGGCTGTGTGAATGTTTTTTGTTGTTGTTGTTGTTTGTTTGTTTTTTTAAGACCTGTTTCCAAAACACTCTGATCCTCTGGTGCCCTGACTATAAACACCCTCCGAGTGCAGACGTCGCCTGTACCTACGGACTTTGCTGTTCACGCACAAAGAGCGGAGGCTGGGGACCTCTTTCTCTATACACTGCCATCTATCTATGTGTGTGTGTGAAGAAGAAAGAGATCTATAGATGGAGGTTTTCCAGCCCAGGCCTGGTATGGGGGAGGTGAGGGACTCCTGCCTGTCCCCTAGTGCAGGCCACCCTGTTGGTCGGAAGTCCTGTCCTCTCCGGCATCTGTTCACACTGGAGGCTTCTGCCTGTCCCGGCCTCCTCTCCTTCCCCGCCCAGGTCCACACTCCCTTGCCAGGGAGCTGAGCCGCATTCCTCCTCCGGAGGCGGAGGCTGGGTCGTCCTCCTCCCTGGAGGCTGGGCTTTGGCTGAGCTGGTTCTCGGCTGGGGTGCGGCTTCTTTCTGCCGCGCCCTGCCCGGCTGGCTGGCTGCCCCAGGGTCCAAGCCTCGTCCCGGAGATGTCAGTTGGAGCAGAGCTGAGGAGGGAGGCCAGGGGGCACCAGAAGGCTCTGCGGGCGGGCTTTCAACCACACAATCAGAAATTTGGCAGAGGATGCCTTCGTAAGGGACATTCTGCCACCTGGATTTACAAATCCATCCAAAACTTGACTTAGGAGGAAACTCTTGTTCAAAAAAGAGCCGGGCGCGGTGGCGCACGCCTGTCATCCCAGCCCCGGGGAGGCTGAGGCAGGAGGATCGTGAGGTCCAAGCCAGCCTCAGCCTTGGCGAGGCCGTCAGCAACTCAGCGAGACCCTGTCTCTCAATAAAATGCAAAACAGGGCTGGGGACGTGGCCCCGGGGTCGAGGGCCCCTGAGTTCAATCCCCGGTACCAAAAAAAAACAAAGAAGCAAAGAAAAAATGAATAAAGATTCTTAAAAATCAATAAAGAAAAAAAAAAATAGCTAACCCTCAGCAAATAACAGCCACGGGGCGTCCGTCCCATCATCCCCTGTGGCCAAGTGTTTTCCGTATTTAAAATCACGCATTTCCGGCCTCTGTCCTGAACCGTTTCCAAGGGCAGAGCCGACGGGCATCCTTTGCAGCCATGGAGGTCCGCCACCCCCTGCCCAGCTAAACTCTGCTACGTTTCAGTTCTCTGAAGGTTTCCTGCCTCACAAACCCGAAAGCCTGCCTCACGTCCATTGCCAGGGCAGCAAAACTGCTTTTGGGATCTTTTGTTACGCAGCGCCGCTGACTGATACCGACTGCTTTCCTCTCTGCAGCCGCCGCTTATATGACGTCCTGTGGTGCCGTCATTGCTACCAAATGTCACCCCCCCACACCCTCTTGTTCAAAAAAGAGGCGGGCGCAGTGGCGCACGCCTGTCATCCCAGCCCCGGGGAGGCTGAGGCAGGAGGATCGTGAGGTCCAAGCCAGCCTCAGCCTTGGCGAGGCCGTCAGCAACTCAGCGAGACCCTGTCTCTCAATAAAATGCAAAACAGGGCTGGGGACGTGGCCCGGGGTCGAGGGCCCCTGAGTTCAATCCCCGGTACCAAAAAAAAAACAAAGAAGCAAAGAAAAAATGAATAAAGATTCTTAAAAATCAATAAAGAAAAAGAAAAATAGCTAACCCTCAGCAAATAACAGCCACGGGGCGTCCGTCCATCATCCCCCGTGGCCAAGTGTTTCCCGTATTTAAATCACGCATTTCCGGCCTCTGTCCCTGAACCGTTCCAAGGGCAGAGCCGACGGGCATCCTTTGCAGCCATGGAGGTCCCGCCACCCCCTGCCCAGCTAAACTCTGCTACGTTTCAGTTCTCTGAAGGTTTCCTGCTCACAAACCCGAAAGCCTGCCTCACGTCCTTGCCAGGGCAGCAAACTGCTTTGGGGATCTTTTGTTACGCAAAGCGCCGCTGACTGATACCGACTGCTTTCCTCTCTGCAGCAGCCGCCGCTTATATGACGTCCTGTGGTGCCGTCATTGCTACCAAATGTCACCCCCCCCCCACCACGCAGGCTCCCTCTTGTTTAAAAAAGGGCTGGTCGCGGTGGCGCACGCCTGTCATCCCAGCCCTGGGGAGGCTGAGGCAGGAGGATCGCGAGGTCAAAGCCAGCCTCAGCCATGGCGAGGCCGTCAGCGACTCAGCGAGACCCTGTCTCTCAATAAAATGCAAAACAGGGTTGGGGACGTGGCCCGTGGGGTCGAGGGTCCCTGCTCCTGCCTCTGAAAGCCCGTGGGTCGGCCCAGCGTGCACATCAGGCACTTGCAAAGGGCAGACAGGGGACTGTCGCCGGGTTGGGGGTCCCGCCACCCTCCACCCGATCCCCGCGCGCAGCCGGGCGGGCTTACCTTGCGCCTGGCCGTAGGTGGACTGTCCGTCTGTCCCTGCAATCACAGGAGGTCACGGTCAGCGCGGGCCCCGGCCTCGGCCTGCGCACAGGCCGGGGGCGCCCAGCGCGCAGGCGCAGTGCAGAGGTCACCCCTGGGCGCAGAAGCGGCGACCGGGCACTGGGCACCCGGAGGGCGGGGGACGCAGGAGGCGCGGCGGGGGCAGGCGTGGGGGCGGGGAGGCCGCACGGATGCGCGCATGCGCACACGCGTCCACCCGCGCGCGCCCCGAGCTGCGCGCAGTGCGCATCGCACCCACGTGGCGAGCGCGCGCCGTTGCACACGCGTGTGCCCACACACCCCCGTGCCCACGGCACCTCCGCGGGCACAAGAGCACGGAGGCCCCGGTCCCGCGTGTGCGCACACGTGTGCACGCCGACCCTCCGCGTGCCCAAGGACACGCACAGCGCACACGCAGTGATCCGGACCACGTGCCCACACGCACACCACTCAACCCGGGGGCTCGGCCCGTGGCACACGCAAGAACGTGCGCGTGCAACACACGCACACACAAAGCCGAGGCGCACACCGCCACGCACGTTCGCCACGCGCCATAGCGCAACCTGCCCAAGGCGCGCGTGCCGACGCAAGTGTGCTCACGCACGCGCACACGCACGCCCCCCCCCCCAGGTGTTAAGGCCACGCGGTGCAGCGCAGCTCCAGGGCGCGTGAGCAGAGGCGACGCTGCGGGTTAGTGGCCCCGCCCACGCCAGGCCGGGGCTAGTGTGGGGGGCGAGGACGGCGACCCCCAGCGCGACCCCCAGCGCGTCCCTTTACCATGAGAATTTCCGTGAGGAGGCCTGGGCCGGTAGCCCCCTCTGCTGCTGCAGGACAGAAAGACGCCGTGACATGTAGGAAGGGACCCGGGTGACACCTGAGCCCAGCCCTGCCCAAGGCACTCGATACCCCCCCAGAAGAGGCTGCCCAGGCGGGGCAGGGGTCCCAGAGGGACGCACCCAGGGCCTCCAGGGCCTGCGACCCACTCAGGGGCACAAATGCGTCTACCTGGAGGCCGAGGCAGCCGCGCCCAGGCCGGCAGGAGACAAGCCCAGCCGGGACCTCGGGAGACACGGCAGCTGCAGAGGCTCCGGCCACCTCGGGGCAGCTCCCAGGGGCTGTTCCCTGTGAGGCTCAACATCTCCAAAGACCACCAGCCCAGAGAGTCACAGAGCCAGTCCCCGAGGGCTCCCGGCCAGGTGAGGACAGGGACAGGACGAAGTACCCAGCCCCGGGGTGCAGACGGCTGAGACCAGGGTCCCAGGCTGAGCTCCCCACATGGCCTCCAGGGAGCCTCCTCCTCCTCTCCAGCTCCTGGGGCTCCAGGCGGCCCTGGGCTGGTGGCCCCGTCCCTCCAGCCTCTGCCTCCGTGTCCACAGGGCTCCTCCTCTGTGACAGCGTCCCCTCTTCTGTCTCCTGTGAGGACACGGCCACTGCACGAGGGCCACCTGGCCAGGGGGAGCCCATCTCAGGCCCCTCCACTGCAGAGACCCTGTGGCCCACATCAGGACCTGGTTTTGGGGTTATTACGGACTGGATTGCCCACCCCCCACAATTCTATGCTGCAGCCCTCACCCCAGGACCTTGGGACGTGCTGTGTGTGGCCACGAGTCTTTGCAGAGGTGGCCCTGGCCCAGCAGCACTGGGGTCCTTGTAGAAGAGGGAGGGCCCTGTGAGGACCCTGGGAGAAGGCGGCCTCGGCAAGCCCAGGGGAGAGGCCCCGGGAGGAGCCGGCCCCGCCCACCTGGACCTCGGGCCTCCAGCCTCCAGGGCTGGGAGATAGACCTCTGTTGTTCAAGTCACCCAGGTGTTGGGTCACACGGAGTAAGAAGCCAGCCTTTGAAAAAGACCCGTGACCCCGGCAAGCCCGGCATGGCGGGCAGCCGTTCCTCTGCACCCACGGGCGCTGCAGAATCCTGACAGTGACCTTGAGCCCCGCCATGATTAGAATGTCCCCGGGAGGGAAGAAAGCCATCAGGGACCCTGGGACAGCCGCTAAGCAGGTACGGCACGCCTCTCTCCCTTTTTTGTGGTACCGGGGATTGAACTCAGGGGCCCTGGACCCCTAGACCCCATCCCCAGCCCTTTTTTTGTATTTTAGTAGAGGCAGGGTCTCATGGAGTCCCTTACGGCCTCGCCATGGTGGAGGCTGCCTTTGACCTCGCGATCCTCCTGCCTCAGCCTCCCGAGTGCCGGGAATTCCCACTTCTCCGCCTGGGCTCCGTCTGGTGAGGCTGCCCCGGCGTCTGGCTCCCCATTAACCAAAGGTGTGGGTGCAGAGCCTGGGCTTCCCGGGGGGACCCCAGGGGTCCTCCTAGCACAGGCAGAGGCCCACAGCACCAGACTCCAGCGGAGGCCGCCCCAGCTCACCGAGGACGCCAGATGCAAGGTCTCAGGCTGACCCCAACCGGAAGGGCTAGAAATCCCAGCACCTCCCGAGCCCGCCGCCCACCGCCCCCCAGAGCCCCCGGGCAGTACCGTCCGAGTGTCCGTAGCTGTCATAGCCACCGCCGCCGTAGCCACCGCCACCGCCTCCTCCTGTGAGACAGAGAAGGGGGGACTTAGGGACCAGCAGTGACCTCTTCTTTCCCTTCACACAGCCGTATCTGCCTCAGCCTTTGACATTAGCGCGGGTGCATGCTGCTACTGCAGAGAGACTCCAGGGGGGACCGGCCGCCCGGGGTTCCGATCGTCAACGCGCTCAGGTTTTCCCTGCTGAGAAGCAGCCACCGACTTTCCTTCCTGCGTATGTGTGCCTGGGCACGGGCTCGGGGACACGTCCTCTTGTCAACTAAAATCGCGCAACTGTGCCGACGAGAACCTCGCGCTGCAATCTAGGTGCACCTGCATCCTGGTGCCGCCCGCAAAAGACGGATTCTCTGCGAATTTTATTTATTTTATTTTTTTATTTATTTATTTATTTTGTACCTCGGTCTGCGTGGGTGTCACCTTCCAAATCCACAGAATTTGCCACAAAAGTCCATCTGTGCGGATGAACCCGCACCTACGTGCACGACCCCCTCCATATACACACAAACACCTAGACACAAGCACGTGCATCCATAGAGAGGGGTGCGTCCATCACACACACACATCCATCAAGGAAAATGCACCCCAAACGTACATTCTCATGCATCGGGTTCTAGAGACCTACAGAAAGACCTACTTTCTTGCCAGGCACGGTGGAGGCTGAGGCAGGAGGATGGCAAATTGGAGGCCAGCCTCAGCAAAGTAGCAAGGCGCTAAGCAACTTAGCGAGACGCTGTCTCTAAATAAAGTGTAAAAAAAAAAAAAAAAAAAGGACTGGGGACGTGGCTCAGTGGTTAGGTGGTATATTGTGCCTGGATTCTATCCCTAGTACCAAAAAAAAAATTATATATACATATATATATATATATATATGCACATATATATATTTCTTCATACCTAAATACATATATGCATCTGTGCACATGCACAGAAAAATGTAGACATATCTATAAAGATATTTACAGAGATCCAAAGTCACTTGCATAAAGAGATCTACGCATGGGGCATTAAAAGCTACAAAAATATACAAATGCATGCACACACGCAGAAAGGTGGGTACTTAAGTGTCTAATTCACGGTGTATGGTCATATGCTCTTCTACGTAAATGCGTCTATAAAGGTTTCTGCAGGGTTACCTAGGCATGAAGTCGCATAGGAGATCAACAGAGAGAGCACCATGTAGTCATACAAAACATAAAGATCTCTCCCCGCGTCTAAACTATATACACATGTACAGTGTGTCTGCATATGAGGGTAGATGTATCCATACGAGCGGAAAAGATGGTCCACGTGCATCCAGTTGTACCCACTTGCACAGACATGAAGGTGTATACACACATGCGGGAAAACACAAATTCATCACCTACTAACCTCCAAGTATCATCTATCAAAAGTATAAAGACAAGCCGGGCGCGGTGGCGCACGCCTGTCATCCCAGCACTTTGGGAGGCTGAGGCAGGAGGATCGCGAGTTCAAAGCCAGCCTCAGCCATGGCGAGGCACTTAGCAACTCAGTGAGACCCTGTCTCTAAATAAAATACAAAAAAGGCCTGGGGATGTGGCCCAGTGGTCGAGTGCCCCTGAGTTCAATCCCCAGTACCACAAAAAAAAAAAAAAAAAAAAAAAAAAAAAAAAAAAAAAGTATAAAGACAAAACCAGAAAGAGATTAATACGTTAAGATATATACCCATAAAATTATATATATATATATATATATATATATATATATATATATATATACCCACACACACACACACACATATATATATGGTTTAAAGAAATGAAAATTCAAACCCACAGATCGATAATTTTAGCAGGAAATGACTACAAGTTTTTGTTTTTTTTTTAAGGGGTTGGTGGTTTTTTTTTTTTTTTTTTTTTTTTTTTTTTGTACTAGGGGTTGAACCCAGGGGCGCTTCCCCACTGAGCCACGTCCCCCAGCCCTTTTAATTTGTTTATGTTTTAAATGAGGCTGGCCTCCGGCTTGGGGTCCTCCTGCCTCGGCCTCCGCAGTCCCAGGGATGACAGGCGTGCACCTTGGTGCCCGACGCGACCCAGGTCTTCACAAGAGGGTCGCTGCACAAGCCCCAAACGCAGGGACGGACAGACCCCGTCCGTCTTCCTCCTGCGGGGCGACCTCCCTCCCTCCCTCCGGCATCCCGCAGGGATGCTCCCCGCCCACCCGCTCTGAGCATGCGCGAGGCCCTCAGCAGCTCCGCACGCACGTACGCACCTGCGGGCGGCCTGGGCTTGGGCGGGTAGCGTCCATCATCCCCGTCGTTATAGTAACCTGTGGGCGGAGCATGCGCAGTGTGAGTCCCACAGCTCTCTGCATTAGAGACCCCCGGGCAGGGGGGCCTTTATCGGGGACAAGCCCAGGACACCCAGAGACCCCAGGAACGCGTCTGCGGTGTGTCCCGTGGCCGCTGGGGGCGCTGGAGCTGCGCCCTGCGAGCAGAGGGGCCCGCGGGTGCCGTGCAAGGGTCCTGGGGCACCTCCTGCTCAGACCCTCGCGGGGCTTTCCCCGAGGACCCCACGCCATGTGGTGGCTGCAGGGTCGCTGAGAACCTACTGTGTGCTCAGTAACACACTGGGGCATGTGGCAAGTGCTCCTCAGGTTTTCAACGTGGTTTGTCTCCTTTGAACGTCGTGTTGGGGTCTGGTCTCCAGCGGAGGTGCGGAAACAGAGGAGGTGGAGCCGGAGGCCGGATGGGGCGGGATTGGGGACTTTATTTATTTATTTAGTTATTTGGTGCCGGGGATTGAACTCAGGGGTCCCTCGATCCCCCGAGCCCCAGCCCCAGCCCTTTTTTGTGTTTTATTAGAGACAGGGTCTCACTGAGTGGCTAAGGGCCTCGCCACAGCTGAGGCTGGCTTTGACCTCTCGATCCTCCTGCCTCAGCCTCCCCAGTGCTGGGATGACAGGCGTGCGCCACCGCACCCGGCTATGGGATTGGGGACTTTTGAGGGGTGATCCGGGCTCTGCACTCCAGACTGGGGTGACTGCACCCAGGGGTGACCACATGGATGGGTTGGGGGTTATCTAGGAGGAGTCACCCAGAGGCTCCCGGTCAGGACCACCACCCAGACCTTGGACCTGAGGCGTGACCCCCGATAGACCTCCTTCCTGGGTCACTTGCCCTGTGCTGTGGCTTAGATGGGCGGTGTCCCCCGAAACTCGTGTGTGAGGTCATGCAAGAAAATGCATCAGATTAGGAGAGGTGTAGCCTGCTCAGTGGATTAATCCACTTGAGTGGACTCACTGGGTGGGGACTGCATAGGGGCAGGTGGTGTGGCTGGAGGAGGGTCCCTGGGCTGGGCCTGGGGGTCCCCATCCTGTCCCTGGTGAGCAGAGCTCTCTCTGCCCCCTGGTGCCACGTCCTGAGCTGCCCTCCTCCTCCAGGCCCTGCCGCCATGTTGTCCTGCCTCCCCTTGGGCCAGGGCCGCGGCGTCGGCCAGCATGGACTGGACCTCCGACACCGGGAGCCCCAGGTCCACTCTGCCCGTGAAGCCCGAATCAAGGCAGGAGGTGCGTTTGCTGGGAGCCTCATGCAATCCCCAGCCGCCCGGCTAGACTCACTGCAGAACTGGTTCAGAAGGACTTTAGCAGCGTGTGGGACCTCCAGGGCTTCCGGCTAAGTCCCCCCCCCCCCCCAGAATGTGGACGGCCCCTCCCGGCGCCTCGTCCTTACCTCCGCTGTTCCCAGAGTTCCCAGGCTGTGGGCGAGGCTGGGGTTTCGGCCGGGGGTAGATGTCTGCAGGAAAAGCACGCGGAGAGTTTCAGGGGAGAGCGCGGCGGCGTGGTGGCCCCAGGACCTTTGCACGGCGCCTTCTTTCTGCGGGCCTCTCCCTCCCGTGCCTGTCTGTCACTTGATCCCTCTCCCTACATATCTCAAGACCCGATGTGTCCCCAGGCCAAGGGTCCCCCTCCTGTCTCCTCCTTGTCCGCAGGAGAAACAGGATCGTGGATGCCAGCTCTTCAGAACACCCTTGTGATGTCCCCTTTTGCATCAATCTTTAATTTCTGGTGGCTGGCCCTCGGAGGACACGGCGGGTGCTCATCCACACTGGGTCGAGAGTGGCGTTTGCTCTGGGTGGGGGGTGGCCCCCGCCTGTCATCCCAGCAGCTGGGGAGGCTGAGGCAGGAGGATCACAAGTTGGAGGCCAGCCTCAGCCAGTTAGTGAGGTCCTGAGCAACTTAGTGAGACCTTCTTCCAAAATAACAATAATAATAATAATAACAATAATAATAATAATGGGGCTGGGGATGTGGCTCAGTGTTTAAAGCACCTCTGGGTTCAATTCGTAGTATAAAAAAAAAAAAAAAAAAAGAAAAGAAAAAGAAGTGAAATTTGCCCCTGGCAGGTGTCAATCCATCATGACCGCAGGGACATTGCAGGCAGCACTGTGTACCTGCAGGATTTGCAAGCACCCACGCCCTCGGATATGCCCTGTGTTTGTCCTGCACACAAACAGACCTGGTTCTCTAAAAGCTAGAGGTCGCCACTATTTATACAGCAGCTACATTGGATCGGGTGACAAAAAGCCATCCAGAGATGACGTCCCGGGCGTGCAGCAGGGTGCCGACACCACCGGACCGCGTTGTTCCGAGAGAAGGGCGTGGGCATCCGTGAGTGCTGCGCCTTTGGGGATTCTGTGGACGCAGCCCTGTTGGGTACCTGCCCCGGGGGGCTGCAAATTAACGGGCCGGGGCTGGCGCCTGGATTCAGACCCCAGACCGAAGCCAGACAGCAGCCCTCCCCGGGCGGAGCTGAGTCACAACAGCAGGCTCTGAGTCACACAGGCCCCTCCCGAGCTGGGGCCTGGCCCTATGTCCGTCCACCCTCGTGTCTATGAGTCACCCGGGGTTGGGAAGGGCCTGGGTCCACACGGTGCCAGCTCTGGGGATGTCAGGAATGCAAGAAGGAAAGAAAAAAAAAAAGGGGGGGGTGTCTCTTTCTTCCCGAGTAAGCGGGTTTGGGTTCCGTGTTCCTGGACGGCGTCGTCGACTTCAGGCTTCATTGATGCCAGGCGTGCTGAGCCGCTAAGCCACCCCCCAGCTCGTCCTATTTTGTTTTATTTTATTTTTTTATTTAGAGACAGGGTCTCGCTGAGTTGCTTAAGGCCTCGCGATGTGGCTGAGGCCGGCCTCCAACGGGCAATCCTCATGCCTCAGCCTCCCGAGGTTAGGAGACCCTCCAACCCCGGGCCGGTCTTGGGGGACACCTACTGTCTCCGCTGTCTGGGTTTCCAGGCTGGGGGCCGTAAGGGGGCTTCGGCTTCGGGTAGATATCTGTGGGGACATGGATGCATGATTAGAAGACCCCCCCAGAATCCTTTGGTGAGACTTCTGCAAGACGCACACCTGGGGCTGGGCACGGGGGGCACACGCCTGTCCTCCCAGAGGCCGGGAGGCTGAGGCAGGAGGATCGCGAGTTCCAAGCACTGTGGTCGCACCCGTTGGTGGGGTCTGTTGTTACCTGTTTGCACAGGCACACACAAAGCGACCATGTAATTTGGCCCACCTCCCCTCCATCCCCACCCCTCCCTGGTCCCTGTACAAATCTGCCTTTGATTTTCATGACAGTCTTCCAACTTTTTTTTTTTTCTTTTCTTTTTGTCTCTGTAGCTTCCACCGTGGCAGAAAACACAGGACCCGTGACCTTCTGCGTTCGCCTTATGGCCCGTCACATCGTGGTCTTTCGTTGCATCCGTTTGCCTGCAAATGCCATGATTTCATCTTTCTTCGTGGCTGAGTAATATTCCATTGTCTATATACTCCACATTTTTTTTCTCCATTCATCCGCTGATGGACGCCCGGGCTGGGGCCACCGTTTGGCTCTTGGGAATGGTGCTGCTATCAACGAGTGGTCCAGGGGGTCATATCGTGGTTCGTGTCCATAAGCTCTCTGCAATTTTCTTGGGTGCATTTTTTGGGGGGAGATGGTACCGGGCATTGAACTCGGGGGCCCTCGACCCCTGAGCCCCATCCCCAGCCCTATTTTGCATTTTATTTACAGATGGGGTCTCCCTGAGCTGCTTACGGCCTTGCTTTGGCTGAAGCTGGCTTTGAACTCGCCATCCTCCTGCCTCAGCCTCCCAAAGTGCTGGGATGACAGGCGTGCGCCACCGCGCCCGGCTTCGCCTGGGTTTTGTACATGGCGTCTGCAGACCCGGCTGTCAATCACGGCTGCAAACAGCGCCTCCTGGCGGCGAGCTCTGGTTTTACTTGTTTTAAGCGTTTTGCACACAACAGACGAAGTTGATTGAATGCCGTGAAATCTGTGCCGTGTATTCTTTTAGGATGATCCTTGTGGGTGTATTGATTTTTTGTTGTTGTTGTTTGCACCGTGCCCAGGGTGTCATGCCGGCCAGGCAGGGGCTGTGCCACGCAGCTCCAAACCCAGTCCCAAGACCCACGTTCAGCAAGACACGCCACGCCCCCTCTCTTTCCATATTTCTATTTTTCCGAGTGCCCGACTTGTTCTGCAGGTCCTGCTGGGGTCTCGAAGGAGGTGTCCCCCAAAGCTCACACGCGAGACCGTGCATGAACGTCCAGAGGTGACAGGAATGAGAGGTGAAACCGCAGAGTGGATTAATCCACTGGAGTGGACTCACGGGGTGGGGACTGCGGGCAGGAGGAGTGTGGCTGGTTAGCACCCATGAAAGTTTGCATTGGTACACTTTGGGAGGCTGAGGCAGGAGGATCGTGAGTTCAAAGCCAGCCTCAGCCATGGCGAGGCACTTAGCAACTCAGTGAGACCCTGTCTCTAATAAAATACAAAAAAGGGCTGGGGATGTGGCCCAGTGGTCGAGTGCCCCTGAGTTCAATCCCCGGTACAAAAAAAAAAAAAAAAGTTTGCATTGGTAAAACAATAAACTCTCGTTCACTTGACATGCACACCTGTCCATGAGCTTCCTGCACCCCGGTGTGATCTGGGTACCAAATCTGCGCTCCTGAAGGGCCTCGCAGCCAGAATTGCAGCCATTTTTAGTGGAAGCGTCTCTCTGCACCGTCCAGCCTTGATTGACGGCCGGGATCCTCTCCGTCATCTACCGGCGTGATTCCGTGGCCTCTGGTCAGGGACAATGTCCACGCAGGAGGCTGCGAGCCTCTAGGAGGTCTTTCTGCCAGTCACTAATGTGTGTGCCTCCCTTGACGGATCCCTCGGGGTCCCAGGTTCTGTCAGAAGCCTACAGGGTGCGGTAGCCGGTCCTGGGAGGACGTCGTCCCCAGCCCATAGTACCCACCTGTTCCTACACGACCAGCTCCTCCCTGACTCTAGACCTCACTCTGCATTTTTTTTATTTATTTATTTATTTATTTATTTTTATTTTGGTACTGGGGATTGAACCCAGGGGTGCTCAACCCCTGAGCCCCATTCCCCAGCCCTATTTTGCATTTAATTGAGAGACAGGGTCTCACTTGAGTTGCTGAGGGCCTCGCTGAGTCACTGAGGCTGGCATTGAACTCGTGATCCTCCTGCCTCAGCCTCCCGGAGCCACGGGGATGACAGGTGTGCGCCGGCGCCAGGGTGACATTTTCAACATGAAATCAACCCTTTGCAAGCCAACGCTTCCGTGGCCTTTAGTGCATTCACAACATTGTGCCAGAGCACTCTCTGGTCACCCCCAAAGGAGACCCTGAAATCCACCCGCGGTCACTCCCCATTCCCAGTGGCCACCAGTAGCCCATTTTCCATCTCCTTGAATTTCTCCATTCTGGACATTTTGTATAAATGGGATCCTGCACTCTGTGCCCTCTGGGGTCTGGCCTCTCTCACTGAGCAGCTGGTTTTCATGTTGTAGCTGGTGTTGAGGCTTCATTCCTTTGCATAGCTGAGTAATATTCTAGGGTGGAGGGAGTCCCTTGTTCCTTTTTCATGGCCCAGTAATATTCCACAGTGTGGACTGGCGTATATTGTATGCCTCTATTCATTATTTAACGAGCACATGCATTCATTCATCCTACCTTTTGGCTTTATTGAATCATGCTTCTATGAACATTGTATGCAGGTTTTTCTTTGAACTTTCTTTTAGTTCTTAGTGGTCTATGCCTAGGAGTGGAATTTTTGAATTCTACAGTCATTTGCTCTTTAACTTTTTTTTTTTTTTTTTTTTTTTGGTACCAGAAATTGAACCCAGGGTTGCCTAACCACTGAGCCATATCCATATCGCATTTTTTTTTTTTTTTGGTATTTTATTTAGTGGCAAGGTCTTGCTAAGTTGCTAGGGCCTCACTAAGTGGCTGAGGCTGACACCGAACTCATAATCCTCCTGCCTCAGCCTCCTGAGCCGCTGGGATGATAGCCATGGGCCACTCCACCTGGCTTCCTTTCACTTTTCAAGACACAGACAAACCTCTTCTGATAGCAATCGTGCCGGTTGAGACGTCCAAAGGGAAGCACTCCAACCTCCGCCTGCATTCACCGACACCTGTTATTGTCTATTTTTTAAAATGTTAACCCTCCTACTGAAGGATAAAGGACCTTCTCCTTGTGGCTTTTTCGATTTGCATTTCCCTGGTGACCCGCATTTGCTTGTCGCATCTACCAACCGGCCCCTCCCGTCCCCCTCCCCACCCCCTCCACACCCACCCCTTCCAACGCAGCCAACCCAGGGGGTCACGTCCCTGTGGCCCAGAATGGGCACTCACCTGAGCTTGGCTTCTTGGTAGGTTCTGTGAACAAAGAGAGAAGACAAATTCAGTGAGCATCGAAGATTTGTTGGCAGCTCAAAGAAAGGGCATTAATGTCCTAGTGGGGGGGGGGGGAACACGGAAAGAAGTTGCAAAGCAATAATCAAGATCGTGAGCACCAATCCCATTTAGTATTCAGCAGTAACCAAGAAAAAAAAAAAAAAAAAAGGAAACGCCTTTCTATCTGTGTCCACCAGCTGCCCTGGACCCCCGGGAAGGCCGGCAGGGCTGAGAGCCACGTGACTTGGAATGGGAGGTTTTGCATCCCTGAAGCTTCTTCCATAAAGCCACGTTTGGTAGGAAGGGGAAACAAAAAACACGTTGAGAGATATTTTCAGCTTTCAGAATGGTGCCTCTTCTCACTTTGGTCCGCCGACTCGTTTAATCATGCACAGGGGAGGACATTCACTGCCCCAGGAAGTCAGAGTTCTTGGATGTGGGCATCAGGTAAGGAGTGCTCCAGGCACAGCCTTGCTCAGGGACTTAGGTGTGGGTGCAGCGGGGCATGTGGGGGCAGCGGGAGGTTGGGGGCTTCCCAGAGCCGGACACATTGGACCTCCGCAGGTGTCTTATGGCCAGAGCCTTTTCAAGGACCAGAGTATCTACTGGAAGTTCTGTCTGGCATTAGCTTCCTAGGCAGGTGGGGTGTGGCTGGAGGAGGGTCCCTGGGCTGGGCTTTGGGGTCTCCATCCTGTCCCTGGTGAGTAGAGCTCTCTCTGCCCCCTGGCGCCACGTCCTGAGCTGCCCTCCTCCTCCAGGCCCTGCCGCCATGTTGTCCTGCCTCCCCTTGGGCCAGGGCCGCTGCGTCGGCCACCGCCGATGGAGCCTCTGCATCCGTGAGCCCCAGATCAACTTCTCCTCCTCAAAGTGATCCTCCTCAGGCCTTTTGGTCCCAGCAATGAAGAGACGACTGACACAATGGATCCCCTCACCCCGCACTCTTCTTACAAACAGAATTGTGTATTACTCGGCTCCTGGTCTGCCATCCTTCGCTCAGAATGGCCTCAAGGCCCACCCACATCGGAGCATGAGTCTGCCTTCTTCCTGACTGAGTAATATTCCATCGTTTGCACGGCTCGTTTCAGGTATCGGTTCAGCCGTGGGTAGACATTTGGGGTGGTTTCCTCATTCCGGCTCTTGTTATATAAGTACCGCTGTGAACCTGGGATTCCAAATATCTGTTTGGGTCCCCGCTGCTTCCCACGTTCTTGGGTATCTACCTAGGATTGGGATTTCTGCGTTACAGAGTGACTTTTTTTTTTTTTTTTTTTTTTTTTTTTTTTTTTTTTTTTTGCACAGGGATTGAACTCACGGCCCCTCGACCCCTGGACCTCTGCTCCCAGGGAATCCCAGTCGGACCCCAGAGCCACGGCCCAAGCGGGGACCAGGTCAAGCCACCCCCCACCCCCCCAACATCGTCACTTACCAGGGTCATCCAGAGCGTCGGCCAGGTCAAAATCTCCCTGAGCTGTTGGGAGCAGAGAGGGCACAAGTCACACTGGGAAGCAAAAGCTGACACACCCATGAGAACCGCAGAGACCTCCGTGTTCCTGCTTGCGCGGCCCGCCAGTCCCTCCGGGCACAAAGATCACCCCACCATGCCGCATGCTGCAGGGCGAAACTCCCGTTGCTCAGGACTCCTCCTCCCCGCGTCCCCAGCAGCTGATCATCCCAGAGGAGCACGGGCGGAGGCGCCCCTGCTCGTCTCGGGGATTACACACTTAATATCGGACTAATTTCCTCGTTGATTTAAAAAGGAGATGGAAAGCCTGCGAGGAGGAGGCCGTGCGTGGGTTACGAGCCAACACCGCGTCATTTTACACCGGGGAGTCGAGTCTCTGTGCATTGTGGCATCGCAGGGGCCCCTGGAGCCACCTCTCGGGACACCTAAGGATGAGGGTATAAGAAGTGGCCCTGGGTGGGTGGTGACGCCCTGTCCAGTCCCGGTGCAGGCATTGCAAGAATCCCACCGTCCTGCCTGCCCCAGGACCTTGGCATCACTAGCATGCATATGTCCCACGTGAGAACCCGGGCCGGGGCGGCTAAGGGCAGGGCAGAGGCAGAGGCAGGATGTGCGCTTGCGCTGGGGGCCCGGCCACCAAGCCCCAAAGGGGGCGGGGCCAGGGAAATCCATGAGCCACATATTGTGTCTCCGCCCCAAAGGGGGCGGGGTCTGAGGAAACCCATGAGCCACACATTGTGTCTCCGCCCCAAAGGGGGGGGGCCAGGGGAACCCATGAGCCACATATTGTGTCTCCGCCCCAAAGGGGCGGGGCCTGGGGGAAACCACATTGTGTCTCCGCCCCAAAGGGGGTGAGCTGAGCCACATATTGTGTCTCCGCCCCAAAGGGGGCGGGGCCTGGGGAAACCCGTGAGCACTATTGTGTCTCCGCCCCAAAGGAGGCGGGGCCTGGGGAAACCCGTGAGCCGGTTATTGGGTCTCCCCAGCCACGTGTGCCTGCTCCCGGGGTTGCCCTGCTATAGGGGAAGGTCACAGGGCTCCACTGTGCGGTGGCACAGTCCCTGCAATGGCCGTGGACAGGACACCCCATGGGCAGACCCCGGCCAGTCGGGGGAGCAGGTGCGTTTTCCCCTGGGGGAGGGCAGAAACACAGCTGGGCAGGGCCGGGCGCACCCAGCGTCTGCTGCAGGCTGGAGCGGGTGGTACAGGGACAGGTCACATCGCAGAGAGCCACTGTGCCTGACCTTTGGGACACCCCAGGGCCCTCCTGGCTGCCCCTCTGCATCCCCGACACTCCCTGGCGGCTGGTCTGCGTGGAGAGCACCGCGGCCCCTCTTTCACTCCCAGCTGTCTTGCCCACCGCCTCCAGGCTGCGCGGCCCAGGCTGCAGAACTGAAGGTGAAGGGCTTCGACCTTCCACAGGCTCCCGGGCACCGGGGGACGCCCCGCGTCCCTCCCAGCCCAGATGCCTGTCCCAGGTGCCCAGGCCACATATCTGGGTCATGCACAAAGCCCGGGAATTTGCATTCCATCCTCCCTTCAAATAACATAGCCAAAGCCTCTGTCTCATCTCACTCTGCGGAGGCTGGCCTCTCTGAAAGGCTGTTTCCTGACAGCAGGGAGGTGGAGGCTGGATGAGGAAAAGCCAGGAGGCCAGGGCTGGAGTGTGTCCCCAAACATCACCAGCCTGTGGCATGGGGCCGGTTTCACCATACCGAAGGGAGGTAGGGTGACTTCCAGAGACTTCCCTCCTGCCTGTCCTTCTCTGTCCCCACTTCCATTTCTTTATTTTATTTTTATTTGTGGGGTGGGACATACTGGGGATTGAACTCAGGGGCGCTGGACCCCTGAGCCACACACCCCCCCAGCCCTATTTTCTATTTTATTTAGACACAGGGTCTCCCTGAGTCACTTAGGGCCTCGCTTTGGCTGAGGCTGGCTTTGAACTCACGATCCTCCTGCCTGGGCCTCCACAGCCACTTCCCTATTCAATAGCCTCCTCTGGCTGCCAGGAATCAGGGAGGGGGCCCCGGAGGACGCGCAAAGCGGCTGGGTTTAGATATGGCCTGGTTTTGAGAGTCGCTTTGCAAGCAGGAATCTCTGCCCCGTGGCGTGAGTCACACACACGCGGGGAGGGCGTGGGTCCTCGGGAAAGCCAGGCATGCGACAGCCCCTGGTCCTGCAAGACGGGCTGGAATGTGCTCTGAGGTGGGGGTGGGGAGCTCTGTCCTGCACCCAGGAGCCCAGCTCTGGGGCTTATTGTCCTCTCAGGAGGCGACTGGAATCAGCACATCTGGCTCTGATTTGTTTTCTCGTGGCTGAGCCAGCGCTGGGTGGCTTTTGGTTTGAATCAAACCCTCCTGGAGGTCCCGGGATCCCTAAACCCCCCGGGGAGGAGGACAGAGCAGCCTGATTTGGCTGCGCTCTGGTCTTGGGCGGCTCCTCGGGAGACAGGACCCCCCTGGGAAGGCAGGTTGCAAAGAGCCCCGGAGGCTGGGTCCGGAGGCTGGGTCCGCAGAGCCCAGCACTAGGCACAAGACCCCCCACCCCCCACCCAGACCCGCGCACGCGCACAACAGAAGTCGTGGGCTGGTGAATGCAACTCGAATTCCTCACCAGCCTTAGAATAGTAACCAAATCCCTGCCAAGTGTGCATTTCATGCCTGCAAGATGCAAAGACGGGAGACCCTCAGGTCCTGACCTCGGTCGGTCCGGTTAACAGTGCAGACAGCAAGCGATCGAGATCGTGCAACTCGCGCCAAAGATGTGTTTACTTCCATCTAGAGGAGAAGACAGGCCCCAAGGCAGGGGATTGAAATAAAGGGGAGAGGGAAAAAAAAAAAAAAAAAAAAAACAGACGCTTAAAGCCCTGGGCGGCAATAGGAGCATTTCCAGGAGAATTTGCACACGAATGGGGAATTGAATTCAAGTCTACCACAGCCGGCCGTCATGCGCTGGCAAACCGCCGGGCTCTGCTATTGTGTTCTCCAAGCCAACATCCCTTCATCTGTCCCCTAGAGAAACATCTGCCTTTCCCAGGGATTTTTTGTTTTGTTTTGTTTTGTTTTGTTTTGTACCAGGGATTGGACTTGGGGTCACGCCACCCCTGAGCCCCATCCCCAACCCTATTTTGCATTTTAATTAGGCACAGAGTCTCCCTGAGCAGCTTAGGGCCTCTCTAAGTTGCTGAGGGCTGGCCTCCAACTTTCCAGCCTCCTGCCTCAGCCTCCGGAGCCGCGGAGATCACACTGCACCCCGCAAGATTTTTTCTTTTCTTTTCTTTTCTCTTTTTTTAAATAAAGGGGATGTTAGCAATGTCTCTTAAAGCGTGAGTTAATCTGCTTTTGCACAGGAAATCACTTTCTGAGTTTTTAACTTCACAGGACCTTGAGGAATTCCGCGGACAGAGCAGCTCCCTGGAGCTCCTGCCTAGCACGTGGGAAGCCTGGGGTTGGCGCCTCAGCTTTGCAGAGACAAAATGAAACAAAATAACAAACAAGGAAAGCCGCTGAGCCCCTGCGCAGCCTTCTTGCCTCCCTCCCTCCCTCCAGGGGCAGTGATGATTTTACATCTTGAGTGACCTCCATGGGCGGGTCTGGGCCACCTGGTTGGGATCAAGACACCACACGACGGTCAGGGAGTCACAAGGTCCCTGGCTGTGCCTTCCCAGAACGTGTCCCCGTCCTAAGGCCACACAGAGCCGGGGTCCTGCTGCCCTGTGCCGGCCTGGGATACCCGGGCACGGTCCCTTCCAGCCTCTGCAGGCGGGTGCTCAGGACAGGGTGCAAAGAAACCACCCTTCCAGGGGCTCAGGTGGCCTCAAGACCCTGCCAGCTCCCAAGACACCCCGGGGAGGCTGAGCTGGGCGTCACCGTCCCCTGGAGGGCCAGGACCCCATGGCTGGGCCAGAGCGCACCTGCTGCAGCCTTCAAAACAGGGCAGGAGCAGAACAGCTACTCTGAGCCCCGGCGGGAGGTCTCCCCATACCCCGAGCTGATCTTGATTGACATGCGACTTGCCGGAAGTTCCACCCTAGAGCTGTAGCTCTTGAGGGTTGCCGGAAGTTCCGTCCTAGGGCAGTAGCTTTTGAGGATCCCCGGAAGTTCCACCCTAGAGCAGAGGCTCTTGAGGTTGGCGGAAGTTCCGCCCTAGAGCAGTAGGTCTTGAGGGTTGCCGGAAGTTCCGTCCTAGGGCAGAAGGTCTCGAGGCTAGCCTGCCCTCGAGCAGTAGCTCTTGATGATTTCCGGAAGTTCCGCCCTAGAGCAGAAGCTCTTGTGGGTTGCGGAAGTTCCGCCCTAGAGCAGTAGCTCCTGAGGATTACCGGAAGTTCCACCCTAGAGCAGTCCTGAGGATCCCCGGAAGTCCCGCCCTAGAGCAGTAGGTCTTGAGGATCCCCGGAAGTCCGCCCTAGGGCAGTAGCTCTTGAGGATCCCCGGAAGTCCGCCCTAGAGCAGTAGCTCGTGAGGGTCACCGGAAGTCCTCCCTAGAGCAGTAGCTCTTGAGGATCCCCGGAAGTCCGCCCTAGGGCAGTAGCTCGTGAGGATCACCGGAAGTCCGCCCTAGGGCAGTAGCTCGTGAGGATCCCCGGAAGTCCGCCCTAGAGCAGTAGGTCTTGAGGATCCCCGGAAGTCCCGCCCTAGAGCGGTAGCTCCTGAGGATTACCGGAAGTCCGCCCTAGAGCAGTAGGTCTTGAGGATCCCCGGAAGTCCGCCCTAGAGCAGTAGCTCTTGAGGATCCCCGGAAGTCCTCCCTAGAGCAGTAGCTCTTGAGGATCCCCGGAAGTCCGCCCTAGGGCAGTAGCTCGTGAGGATCCCCGGAAGTCCCGCCCTAGAGCAGTAGGTCTTGAGGATCCCCGGAAGTCCGCCCTAGAGCAGTAGCTCTTGAGGATCCCCGGAAGTCCGCCCTAGAGCAGTAGCTCTTGAGGATCCCCGGAAGTCCGCCCTAGGGCAGTAGCTCGTGAGGATCCCCGGAAGTCCGCCCTAGGGCAGTAGCTCTTGAGGATCACCGGAAGTCCGCCCTAGGGCAGTAGCTCTTGAGGATCCCCGGAAGTCCGCCCTAGGGCAGTAGCTCGTGAGGATCCCCGGAAGTCCGCCCTAGGGCAGTAGCTCTCGAGGCTCTTCCAAACACCCAAAACTAGGGGTGCATTTTTCTCCAGTTTCTCAGCAACCCGAGACCCCACTGGCTTCCCAGCCTCCCTGGAGAACCAGCTCTTTGACTGCCTCGCTTTGGGGCCATCACCAGCACAAAGCAACACAACTGTCCAACTGGGAGACAGAACTGCAGGGGACGCCAGGACGCCAGGACGCAGTGCCTTCAGGGAGACGCAGGATCTTGCAGACTGTGGGGGCACCTGGGAAGCTGCGGGCTTTGCCTGGGGTCACCTGGGAAGGCCCCCTCCGCTCTCTCAAGAGCGGTCACTTTGCAGGAGCAGCCCAGGGCTCTGCAGGGGTCCACCTACCCGCTCCAGGTTCTGCAAATTGGCGCTGGACAACTGAGCCAGCCTCAGAGCCAGCCCCCTGCAAGGCTGCAGCTTGGATGCAAGGAATCAGGCGTCAGGAAGGTTTCAACAGCCCCAGCTCCGCACCAGCGACGGATGGGGACACGTTTTAGAAGGGGCAGGTGCCTCGGGAGGAGACGCCTGAAGCCTGGAGCAAGCGTGCTCCTACACTGGGTGGGCAGGGGTCTCCCCAGGGACCCCGCGAGACTGACAGGTCCACCTGCATCCCAGATGCCGCCCACCTGCCTTACTGCATGAAGGGCGCGAGTGTCAGGCTGTCCCCTTCCTGGGGTTAGCAGTTACCCACAGGCTGGTCCTGCCACTCAGTGCCACTGACCCTCAGGACTGGGGTCCTCTGGGGTGGGCTGTGCTGTGCACTGCAGGAGGTGGGGCAGCCTCTCTGGGCTCCACACACCAGGTGCCAGGAGCAGCCCCACCCAGGGGGTGACTGCCACCTAGACAGACAGAACTGGTGGATGACGGATGGATGGATGAATAGACAGAATTGGTAGATGACAGATAGATAGATGATAGAATTGGTAGATTGGTAGATGACAGATGATAAATTGATAGATACATGAATAGGTAAATAGATGGATAGGTAGGTAGATAGATGACAGCTGGATGGACAAGTGATGGACAGAGATTCTGTCCTGCAGGTTCCTCTGCACTGTGGACGTCTGGGGCTGGGGGTTCTCTGGGGTGGGCTGTGCTGTGCACTGCAGGAGGTGGAGCAGCCTCTCTGGGCTCCACACATCGGGTTCCAGGAGCAGCCCCACTCAGGCGGTGACAAGCAAATTTATCTGTAGACGTTCCCTAGTATCTGCTGGGGTCAGAGTTATGCCCAGGCTATGAACCAGTGGCATTCATAGAGGGATGGATGGATAGACAGACTCATGGATTAAATAGATGATGGAGGGATGATATGTAGATAATATAAAGATAGAAGGAGGATTGATTGATAGATGAAAGATATGGATAGATGATCAGTGATTGGTAGAAAGATACATGATTGACAGATGATGGGGAAGGAGAGATCAATGATAGGTAGAAGAGATGGATGGAAGGATGGTTGGGTGGGTGGATGAGTGGATGGTGGATGGGTGGATGGGTGGATGGTGGATGGTGGATGGTGGGTGGATGGTGGATGGGTGGATGGTGGGTGGTGGGTGGATGGTGGATGGTGGATGGATGGATGGATGGATGGATGGTGGATGGTGGATGGTGGATGGTGGATGGTGGGTGGTGGAGGGTAGATGGTGGATGGGTGGATGGGTGGATGGATGCATGGATGGGTGGATGGTGGATGGTGGATGGTGGATGGTGGATGGGTGGATGGTGGATGGGTGGATGGGTGGTGGGTGGTGGGTGGATGGTGGATGGTGGATGGATGGATGGATGGATGGTGGATGGTGGATGGTGGATGGTGGATGGTGGATGGTGGGTGGTGGAGGGTAGATGGTGGATGGGTGGATGGGTGGATGGATGCATGGATGGGTGGATGGTGGATGGTGGGTGGATGGTGGATGGTGGATGGGTGGATGGTGGATGGTGGGTGGAGGGTAGATGGTGGATGGGTGGATGGGTGGATGGATGCATGGATGGGTGGATGGTGGATGGATGCATGGATGGGTGGATGGTGGGTGGATGGTGGATGGTGGATGGTGGATGGTGGATGGGTGGATGGAGGATGGTGGATGGTGGATGGTGGATGGTGGATGGTGGATGGAGAGATGGTAGGTAGGCCGGTCCGTCAGTCATAGGTGTGCACACATAGGTGGCAGGCAGGCAGGCAGGTGACAGGATCTGCTGTGCACAACTTCTTGGCCTTTCATTGTTGGCCTCTCGCCCTGGGAGCTGGGTGACATGTTGACAATGAGCACTTATGGGGGCCTCTCCTGTGCTTTGCAAGACATCCATGGCACCTCCGGTCTCCACCGTCCAGACGCCAGAAGCTGGTCCCACCCCTACTGGTGGCCAAGGTCTCTGGCCCCCGGGGAGCACCCCATCAGTGTGTGAACAGCTGGGCTGCCGCGCCCCTGCCTGGGAGACCCCCATTTACCTGAATGAGTCCCACAGAGCACGGTGGCATTTAGGACCTCAGAGAGGCCACCTCCCTGTGCCAGGGTTCTTGAGACACCACCTCAAGTTAAGGCAGGTGGCATCTCTCAGAGGAAGGCTGGACGCCAACCTGGGACTGGGAATGAGACAGTCACACCAGCTCTGTCCTGGTGACCCTCTGCATGTCCAAGTCTGAGACTCACTGCAGGACAGACAGGCGGGGAGACAGACGCCGTCAGAATTGAAAGGAAGCCCTTCCCAATGGTCCCTCCCCGACGGACACACACAGAAATAAAATTGGGGGTCAGGAGAGGGGGTTTCATGCAAACACCCCCAATCACAGAAGACCCCACCACAGCCAGAGTATGGCACAAAGGCCACCTCACAAAACAGTTTTGGAAATGCTCCTGCCCAGCCTCCTCATCTACCCACAGTTATTGTTTCAGCAGGAATTATGCACCTCATGCATACATCATCCACCTGCCATACAGCCTGGGGACCTCACCGGCACCACAATCAGGCTGTGCACATTTCCAGCCTCTAAACTAGGAGCTCCCCAACCCTCTTTTCTTTATAAAATACCTGGTCTCAGGTATTTCATTATCTCAACAGAAATCAGACAAATACAAGAAGGACTCAGAGAACTACGGACCACGGTCATGAACCGGACAGGACGTGGCCCCTGTGTCTCTTTCTTTTCTTTTTTTTCTAGTGTGGGTGTAGAAAAGCAGCCCTGTCCCAACAGGCCCAGGCTGCTGGTCGTGCTGGAGAAGGAGATAGCGCACCGTAGAGCTGGACGGGAACGTGGGAGCCACCATGCCAGGGATGGATGGAGAGAGAGGGAGGAGGGAAGGAGGAGGGAGAGATCATCAGAGTAGGTGAATGGGGTGTGTAGAAGGGTGGGAGAGCGGGTGGATGCATAGGTAAGGTGGACAGATGATTGATAGATGAACAGATGTAGAAATGATGAACAGATGGATGATGGATGATAGGTAGGTAGACAGATGAAATGATAGATGAATGAATAGATGGTAGAAAGGTAAGTAGAGAATATGGATAGTTAGATGGGTGGATGGATGGATAGATGATAGAATGATAGATAGATAAGATGGATGGGTGGATGAGCAGGCAGAAGGATGGATGGATGGATGGATGGATGGATGGATGGATGGATGGATGGACCACCAGAATAGATGGATAGCTTGTAGGTAGGTAGATGGTAGAGAGATAATTAGAGTTATGGATAGGTAGACGGTTGGGTGGGGGGATGGATGGATGAATAGATAATAGATGATAGAAGGTGAATAGATAAGATAGATGGATAGATGATAAGACAGATAAGATGGATAGATGCATGAGATAATAGATGACAGATGATGGACAAATAGATAAAATGGTAGATAAAAGTAGCTAGCTAGATGGCTGGATAAAAGAAAGAGATAGATAGACAGATAGATAGATAGATAGGTTAGATGGTTGGCAGATGAATAGATACAGAAATGAATGAATAGATGGATGATGGATGATAGGTAGGTAGACAGACAAAATGATAGATGGATGAATCGATGGTAGAAACATAATTAGAGTAGATGGGTGGGTGGGTGGCGACAGAAGATGGATGGATATATGAATAGATTTGTAGATAGACAGACAGATAGACAGACAAACAGGAAGATGGCTAGATGAATAGATTTGTACATAGATAGAAAGACAAACAGATAAGATGGATGGATGGCAGACAGATGATCGGTAGGGAGATGATAGATGATAAATAGAGGGTAGATAGAATCTATAGATAGATGATTGATAGGTGAACAGATATAGAAACTGATGAGTGGATGGCTGATGGCTGATAGGTAGGTCGGTTGGGGGTGGGTGGATGGACGAGGGCTAGCTAGCTAGATATCCAGATAGGTAAGATGGATGGATGGACGGGTGGGTGAAGGGATAGTAGATGATAGGTACCTACATAAGATGGATAATTGATGCCTAGATGATGGACAGACCGCTGGACTGACAGGCAGACGCTAGGTAGACAGCTCATAATGCCAGCGAACCCCACAGCACACGCTGCCTTCGGGATTCTCATTCCTGGACCTCCTATCTCCCAGCTTTTCTCATCCCTGGTCACCGCACACCCCCGGGGTCCCCCCCCCCCTGGGTACTAATCCGACCCAGGGGAACGCAAGGCCCCCGGTGGTAAACCGCTGGTTCTCAGGGAGACAGCCACAGCGCTCCCGTGTGTTTCGGCCCGAGACATCGGAGACTGATGGGAACGACCCGCATCCCATCCGGGGACTTTCCCATCCGGGGACGTGGCAGCCACCCCTCTCACCAGGAGGTGCAGAAAGCTCGTGGGGATCTCAGGAGCTGGCTCCGGCCCCAGCGGTGTGTTGCCGCTCTCTGCACGCCATCGTGACCGCGCCAAATAGCCCTGAAGGGCGCAGTGCACGGGGGCCAGTCATGCGCATGACCTCCATCAAGCTGTTTCAAAAGAGAGCTGATCACCAGGCCTGGCCAGGAGCGCAGGTCAGGGGTAGAGCTCTTGCCTAGCACCTGCGAGACACGCGGTTCCACCCCAGGACTGGGAAGGAAGGAAGGAAGGAAGGAAGGAAGGAAGGAAGGAAGGAAGGAAGCCGGGAGTGGTGTCACACGCCTGTCATCCCAGCACTTGGGAGGCTGAGGCAGGAGGATCGCAAGGTCAAAGCCAGCCTCAGCCATGGCGAGGCACTTAGCAACTCAGTGAGACCCTGTCTCTAATAAAATACAAAATAGGGCTGGGGATGTGACCCAGGGGTCGAGTGCCACTAAGTTCAATCCCCAGTACCAAAAAAAAAAAAAAAGAGAGAGAGAGAGAGAGAAAGAAAGAAGGAAGGAAGAAGGAAAGAAAGGAGGAAGGAAGGAAGGAAGGAAGGAAGGAAGAAGGAAGGAAAGAAAGAAAGAAAGAAAGAAAGAAAGAAAGAAAGAAAGAAAGAAAGAAAGAAGGAGGAAGCCAGGCATGGTGTCACACGCCTGTTATCCCAGCACTTTGGAGGCTGAGGCAGGAGGATCATGAGGTCAAAGCCAGCCTCAGCCATGATGAGGCCCTTAGCAGCTCAGTGAGACCCTGCCTCTAATAAAATACAAAAAAAGGGCTGAGGATAGGACCCAGGGGTCCAGTGCCCCTGAGTTCAATCCCGGTACCAAAAAAAAAAAAAAAAAAAAAAAAAAAAAAAAAGGAGAAAGAAAGAAGGAAAGAAAATGAGTTATTCTTCAAAGGCAGGATTCAAATTGACGGGGATCTCAAAGCTTTGCTGACCCGCCTTCCCTCATTCCTGACGCAGCCGAGGACAAAGAAGAAATTGCCTGGCAACGAACGCGCTGATGGACAGCAGGGGAGTCTGGGGCACCCCCTTTTCCACTCTTTCCTGCTTTGCGATACTCCATCCTCGACCTCGCTGGCTATGCTAAAGCAGGACCCAGGGATGTTCTGTTAGCGCAACCTCCGTGCTCTAATTATAGAAGAGGCTCCTCTCCCCAGAAGCAAGGCCACATAAACGAGCCCATTTGTGACCGTTGTTTATCCACCTGTCACACGGCGAGCCAATGTTCCCACGAAATTTCAACGAACCCCAGTGTCTAGAGAAAGCCATCGGTCCCCTCGTGATTGTTTCTTTAAAAAACAAACATTTGATATCATTGTTCTTGGTTTCTGCAGGGGGGGAGGGGCTCTTCCAGGAATCTTGTGGGGGTCTCCAGGGGGCTCAATCCCTCATTGAAAAAAAAAAAAGTAGCATTTTCAAATAACCCAGGCACAACCTAGTGTAGACTCTAACCGCGTGCCCAGGACGTATGGTCCCTAATCCAGTGTAAATGCTATAAATCGTAGTTAGGTTGTATCCTTTAGGAAATGATGGAAATAAAAACATTGTATCCTTTAGGAAATAATGACTAGGTCCACACTCCAGTTGGGCTCAGTACAAGTTTTAACTTTTTTTTTTTTTTTTTTTTTTTTTTTTTTTTGGTACCGGGATGGATCAGGGGCACTCGGCCCCTGAGCCCCATCCCCAGCCCTATTTTGTATTTTATCAGAGACAGGGTCTCCCTGAGTTGCTTAGAGCCTCCTTTTTGCTGAGACTGGCCTCCAACGTACGATCCTCCTGCCTCAGCCTCTCGGGCCTCTGTGGGAGGACAGGCGTGGGCCACCGCGCCCTGCTCAGTATTTTGTCCCCCCAATATTTTCCGTCTGTATCTGGTTGGGTCGGAGGAGATGGACCTGTGGAAGGCTGGCTGTGTGAGGCCCTCTCGGCACCTTGTACACAGTCGCCGTGACCCCCCCCAAACCTGAAGCCGGAAAAATCTCGATTTAGCCAGCTGCACACACGTAGGCGAGATCTAAAGGGGGCATCAGGGTGTGCAAGCGTCTCCCTGAAATTTCGGGGCTCTGGAATCCGCCCCAGGTGTCTCCTCCACCCATCAATGACCGGCTCCTGCCTTAATAACACCCCTGCCTTTCAACCGGATCGACCAGAAAGGCCGGTGTAGACACAGCCCCGTGAAGCCGTCTCCGCCCTGACCGACGCTGGGGACTCTTCAAATCCCCCTGGAGTGACCCTCGGGGGTCACAGCCAAGTCCCCCAGGCCGTTCCACCCTCCCCTTCCAAGGTCCCACTCCGGCAGGCAGCCCTTCCCTGAGTCCCTCGGCCACCCGGTGTCCCCGTGATCCCCGAGTCTGGGACACACCGCGTCCTGGCCACTGGTAGTAAACTTTGGCGTCAACTCTTTGCAGGATCGCCACCCGCAGAAACAGGAAGCAGGGCTCACTCACCCGGGGCGCGGGGCAGCAGGCTCAGGAGCAGCAGCAGGAGGCCGGGCAGCCTCCCCCGGGCCTCCATGGCAGACTGAGGTCCCCCGGCAGCCTCCGTGCGGTGTCCCAGGCGCGGCGTCTCCGGCCACCCCGCCCTGCCGTGTTGACTCGGGCTCTCGCGGCTCGGCAGGAAGCGTGTGAGGGGAAAAGCTGAAGCGCGCTCGCTCCGGGCGCCCCGTGCCAAGAAACTCGGGGCTGGGGCGGGCGCTGGACTCCGCGGAGCCCGAGGGACGGGCGCTCACACGCTCGCTGGCTCGGGGACGCTGGGATCCGTCCCAACCAATCGGCGCCCTGGGGAGATCTGGGCGGTACCACCCGCCCCGTCGGCACCCCGGGATCCCCGACGCTGCGCACCTGCTCACCGCGCGCCCGGGCAGCGACCGGGACTCCAGAGGCCCCAGCCCCGCGCCCTGGACGACGCAGGCCGCACCTGCGCTTTGGTGGCGCTGCGACCGCACAAGGCACCCATGCAAAGATCGAGGCGTGCCTTTTGCAATCCACAAAAACGCTGGGACTTCAAAGGATCCCTCCACGCCGGGCGCGGGGGCGCGCGCCTGTCCTCACCACAGTTGGGAGGCTGAGGCAGGAGGATCCCGAGGTCAAAGCCAGCCTCAGCCGTGGCGAGGCCGTAAGCGAGATCCTGTCTCTAAATAAAATACAAAAAAGGGCTGGGGGCGTGGCGCAGGGGTCAAGGGCCCCTGAGTTCAATCCCCAGTACAAAAAAAAAAAAAAAAAAAAAAAAAAAAATGGGGGGAGGAATCCCTCCACTGCCCTTGAGCCTCGACTTTTTTTTTTTTTTTTTTTTTTTTTTCTTTTTGTACTGGGGATTGAACTCAGGGGCCCTCGACCTCTGGGCCACATCCCTAGCCGTTTTTTTCTGTATTTTATTTAGAGACAGGGTCTCACTGAGTTGCTAAGTGCCTCGCCATGGCTGAGGTTGGCTTTCACCTCGCGATCCTCCTGCCTCAGCCTCCCAAGCTCGATTATCTTTGTGGGTAGCAGTACCACCAGTCAGAAGGGGCACTAGATCCTATGTGGCCCTTTCTGTCTGGCACCTGAGCTATGAGAGGGAGCTGGAAGCCCCGCTTTGTAAATTGTGAGGTCTGCCATGTTGGGTACGTTCGTGCAGTCGATCAACAAACATGGCACGACTCCCGGTTCGGAGCCACGGGCCTACGAGACAGCCCCATGATGCGTGAGGAGCGTTTGTTGAAGAGCGAGACACCCCAAGAGGGGAGTCTTGACCCGCCGCCCCAGGGTCTTGACATCGACGCAGTGTCTTCAGAACCTCGCGCACGCTCTCCCGCGGTCTCTCTTGTAGCCTGGACTTCCCTCCGACCCTGATTCTAGTCCTTCCCTCCCGACCTGGGACTTCCGGTCTCCGTGACCCGGAGAAGACAGACAGATGACCCCACTGAAGGAGGGCAGCCTGACCAGACCCAGACCTCCATGGGACCGGTTGTAGGAGATGATAGTTTGATTCAAGAAGGTCCCCCCTGAAGCCGGGCTCCGGGGCGCACGCCTGTCATCCCAGCACTCGGGAGGCTGAGGCAGGAGGATCGCGAGGTCCAAGCCAGCCTCAGCCATGGCGAGGCACTGAGCCCCTCAGGGAGACCCTGTCTCTAATAAAATGCAAAAAAGGGCTGGGGATGGGGCCCGGGGGTCGAGCGCCCCTGAGTTCAATCCCTGGTACCACACACCCCCCCACAAAACAGAAAGAATGTCCCCCTGGAATTTGTGTATTGGACACCACGGCCAGGCTGGAGGTGAGGAGATTGCATGATGAGAGCCAGTCTAGTAACGAAGGAGATTAATCCACTTGGTGGATTGCTCATTGGAATGGACTACTGGGTGGAAATTGTAGGCAGGTGGGTCATGGTGGGAGGAAAAAAGGTCTCTGGGGTTAGATCCTTGGACTATATCCTGTCCCTGGCTCCTCTCTCTCTCTCTCTTCCTTTCTGTCTCTGCCATTTTGTTCCTGCCTTGGAGCCACCCAACCACGACCTGAAACCAGGACTCACAACAAATCCTCCCCTGGGCTGGCCTCACCTGGCATCGCGGTCACAGTGACGCAACGCTGGCTGGGAGGCTCGCCCAGATGTGCCATTCCTTGTGACACAGAGAAATGGCGGAGGAGGGAGCCTCCCGGGCACGGCACCCAAGGGAACCTCTCGGCGTATCTCTCCCTTGGTCCACCTGTGCGTCCCAGGAGGGGTGGGAAGGGGCGTCGCCGGTGACGCTGTCCTGCAACAAAGACCGCCATTGCTTGGCGGGACCTCAGCACCAAGCATGGGTCGGCACCAACCCCTGTGGATTTTCTCCAACTCTGATGGTATGCAGTTGGCGCTCTGTATGTGTTCACGCAATCTCAGACAGGAGATTTTTTTTTTTTTTTAATAGGCACCCATACTGAGCGAGCATGTGCAAACTTGACCCTGGCTATTCCCTACGCCACGCGGTGCAGTCCCCGTCCGGGCGGCGGCCCGTTGTGCTGGGTATCATAGCTCCTCCAGGAGGCTGTAAATGATGCGGGAGAATCAGCGAGTCGCACGTGATGTCTGCCATACCAGAGGGATGTAAAATGATGGGTTCTTGAGATCTCTGGGGAGACCTGGAAGTTGCCTTCAGGCTGGTGCAAGCTCCGACCACTTCAACACCCCAAAATTGCAGGTTTAGGAGATTCGGAGACTTTGGGGCTTTGAATCGGGGACGTTCCATCTGCCTCCCTCGGCTGGAGGTAGCAGGGAGGGCTTCCTGCACCTTGGTGGCTCCAAGGTGACCCTCCTGCTCCCTCCTCATTTCTTCGTGGAATTTTCTGCTTCTGGGTGGCCCCGGGGGCTCCCAGCCATCGGCGGGAAGCCGGACTTACAGGGAGCCACGGCGCAGGACGCCCTCTCTGTGGGACGCACAGACCTCGCCCATCCGCAGAGACACGAAGCAGCAGGGACGTTCCCAGGGAGCAGAGGAGGAGAGCAAGGGCAGTGTCATGGCTGAGGCCCATTCCCAGGACCCCCGAACCGGGTCATCTTTGCAGATGAGGTCCCTGTCCACCTGATCCGTCGAGACCGAGCCACGGGGCCGGAGGGCAGGACTGGTGTTCTTACCACAGTCGTACGTGGACCAAGCCGTGCCCAAGGTGGACCTTGGGGACATGTGTGGAGAGGTCGGGGTTGTGCACGTGAAGATGAAGGATGCGGAAACCCACCGCGACCACCAGAAGCACAGAGTGTACGCTGTCTTAGCCCCGGGGGGGGGGGACCTGGGGGCCTGTTTCTGCAGGAATGCTCAGAGGGGAGGGGCTGGACGAGAGCTGTGACCTCCTCAGGCCTCCCTGGTTGGAATGCACCAACGGGGTGGGGACTGCAGAGGGGCAGGTGGGTGTGGCTGGAGGAGGGTCCCTGGGCTGGGCCTGGGGGGGTCTCCATCCTGTCCCTGGTGAGCAGAGCTCTCTCTGCCCCCTGGTGCCACGTCCTGAGCTGCCCTCCTCCTCCAGGCCCTGCCGCCATGTTGTCCTGCCTCCCCTCGGGCCAGGGCCGTGGCGTCGGCCAGCATGGACTGGACCTCTGAAACCAGGAGCCCCAAATCAACTTTTCTTCCTCTAAGTTGTGCTTGTGAGGTATTTTGGTCACACCAATGCAAAATTTGCCAACACCCAGTGCACACCTTGATTTCAGACTCCTGCCCTTCACAACTGAGAGACCATCAACTCCTCCTGTGGGAGACCCTGTAAGCTGCCTGTCATGGCCAGCCACGGTGCCGCGGGAGGAAAACTCGGAGGCAGAGTAAAGCTATTACTACTTTTACTTCTACTTTCTTAGAGAGAGCTTAGAGAGAGAAAGAAAGATTTTTCTTCTTCTTAGAAAGAGCTTAGAGAGAAAGATTAGAGATAGCTTTTTCTTCTTCTTCTTAGAGCTTAGAGAGAAAGAGAGAGAGCTTGAAAGAGAGAGATTTCTTCTTTAGAGAGAGAGAGAGAGCTTAGCTTTTAGAGCTTCTTTCTTCTTTCTTCTTTCTTCCTCGGGAGCCTCAGCTTGACTCTGACCAGCAATTACTTCTTCTATCTGGTTTCTCTTCTGTAACCGCTCTGCCTACGTTCTGGCCGCTCTGATTCTTTTCTTCTTCTCCGACCCGAACTCTTCTTCCAACCAAGCGACTGCATGACTGACTGAATGAATTCATTCTTCTCTCCACTCCCGACCGCTTTCACACCCGGTTATATACCTTTAGCTTTGTGGGTGCCTCACGTGCATTTACAGGTGCGTTACATACATACTTATTATCAGGTGGAACTTATGGCTTCCAGCTGACCGCAATAGCCATCTCCCTAATTGGGGCTCCTTCAAGACCCCCCTCAAGGAAACAGATATAGGGGATGCTGGCTGCTGGCTGGGGCCGGGGTGTCCTTTTGGGGGTGATGACAATATCTTGGAACTTGATTGAATTAAAAGTTTGCAACAGTAAGTGCCCCGTGGAGCAGGTGAGTGTGAAATGGTTCGTTCTGTGATAAGTGAAATTCACACCCATTTAAAAAAATAAACTCATCCCAAGCACCAGCGACCGATCAGTTCAATGCTGATCGATCAGTTAAATGTCAGTTAAATGCTGACACGGGGAATTCCTTGCCGAGGAGGAAATGCAGACTAACAGGTAGCGTGGGCACCGTGGCTGATGAAGTGCACGGGCGTTCACGCCGCAGCAGGTGAGCTCTTGTGCATGGAAACCAAAGAGCACGGATTCTCATCTCTCTTGCAGACCACATGGGCTCTGCTGTGGTACCCAGACCCGCAGGGAGTCTCCGTGTCCGCCAGATGTTTTCCATAGGCACTGGAATTTGAACTTGGCGCGGGGGCGCACGCCTGTCATCCCAGCCCTGGGGAGGCGGAGGCAGGAGGATTGCGAGGTCAAAGCCAGCCTCAGCCATGGCGAGGCCTTTAGCCACTCAGTGAGACCCTGTCTCTAATAAAATATAAAAAAAAAAAAAGGGCTGGGGAGGTGGCCCAGGGGTCCTGTGCCCCTGAGTTCGATCCCTGGTACCCAAAAGAAAAAAAGAAAAAGAAATTGCCAGCACGATTACCCTTGAGCATTGGAGCTATTATCATTCAAAGTAATAATGATCTGAAGTCAAGCACCGCGATGCCGAGAGGCTGACTCTGGTAACCACGAGCACCGGCGGGTAGCAAATGCAGGGTGGAAACGCTGGGCAGAGAGGAGACGCACCCCAGGCCCGACGGAACCAGATCTCCTCACATGACACAGAGGGGCTCCCATTTAAAAGTCCGTGACACTTCCCACTGCATGACGGACTCTGCTTGTTGGGGAGCATCTGGGCACTGAGCAGCATCTGGGTGCAGGGGCATAGCTGGATGCAAGGGAGTATCTGCGTGCAGAGGAGCATCTGGGTGCAGGGGAGCACCTGGGTGCAGGGGAGCATCTGGGTGCAGAGGAATACCTGGGTGCAGCATCTGGATGCAGAGGAGTATCTGGGTGCCGGGGAGCATCTGGATGCAGAGGAATATCTGGGTACAGAGGTGCATCTGGGTGCTGAGGAGTACCTGGGTGCAGGGGAGCATCTGGTGCAGGGGAGCATCTGGGTGCTGAGGAGTACCTGGGTGCAGGGGAGCATCTGGATGCAGGGGAGCATCTGGGTGCTGAGGAGTACCTGGGTGCAGGGGAGCATCTGGGTGCAGAGGAGTACCTGGATGCAGGGAGCATCTGGATGCAGAGGAGTACCTGGGTGCAGGGGAGCATCTAGGTGCAGAGGAGTACCTGGGTGCAGGGGAGCATCTGGATGCAGAGGAATATCTGGGTACAGAGGTGCATCTGGGTGCTGAGGAGTACCTGGGTGCAGGGGAGCATCTGGATGCAGGGGAGCATCTGGGTGCTGAGGAGTACCTGGGGCCTGGATGCAGGGGAGCATCTGGATGCAGGGGAGCATCTGGGTGCTGAGGAGTACCTGGGTGCAGGGAGCATCTGGGTGCAGAGGAGTACCTGGATGCAGGGGAGCATCTGGGTGCTGAGGAGTACCTGGGTGCAGGGGAGCATCTAGGTGCAGAGGAGTACCTGGGTGCAGGGAGCATCTGGGTGCTGAGGAGTACCTGGGTGCAGGGGAGCATCTGGATGCAGAGGAGTACCTGGGTGCAGGGGAGCATCTAGGTGCAGAGGAGTACCTGGGTGCAGGGGAGCATCTGGGTGCAGAGGAGTACCTGGATGCAGGGGAGCATCTGGGTGCAGAGGAGTACCTGGATGCAGGGGAGCATCTGGATGCAGAGGAGTACCTGGGTGCAGGGGAGCATCTAGGTGCAGAGGAGTACCTGGGTGCAGGGGAGCATCTGGATGCAGAGGAATATCTGGGTACAGAGGTGCATCTGGGTGCTGAGGAGTACCTGGGTGCAGGGGAGCATCTGGATGCAGGGGAGCATCTGGGTGCTGAGGAGTACCTGGGTGCAGGGGAGCATCTGGATGCAGGGGAGCATCTGGGTGCTGAGGAGTACCTGGGTGCAGGGGAGCATCTGGGTGCAGAGGAGTACCTGGATGCAGGGAGCATCTGGGTGCTGAGGAGTACCTGGGTGCAGGGGAGCATCTAGGTGCAGAGGAGTACCTGGGTGCAGGGAGCATCTGGGTGCTGAGGAGTACCTGGGTGCAGGGGAGCATCTGGGTGCAGAGGAGTACCTGGGTGCAGGGGAGCATCTGGATGCAGAGGAGTATCTGGGTGCAGGGGAGCATCTGGATGCAGAGGAGTACCTGGGTGCAGGGGAGCATCTAGGTGCAGAGGAGTACCTGGGTGCAGGGGAGCATCTGGGTGCTGAGGAGTACCTGGATGCAGGGGAGCATCTGGATGCAGAGGAGTACCTGGGTGCAGGGGAGCATCTAGGTGCAGGGGAGCATCTGGATGCAGAGGAGCATCTGGATGCAGAGGAGTATCTGGGTGCAGGGGAGCATCTGGATGCAGAGGAGTACCTGGGTGCAGGGGAGCATCTAGGTGCAGAGGAGTACCTGGGTGCAGGGGAGCATCTGGATGCAGAGGAGTACCTGGGTGCAGGGGAGCATCTGGGTGCAGGGGAGCATCTGGATGCAGGGGAGCATCTGGGTGCAGAGGAGTACCTGGGTGCAGGGGATCATCTGGGTGCTGAGGAGTACCTGGATGCAGAGGAGCATCTGGATGCAGAGGAGTACCTGGGTGCAGGGGAGCATCTGGGTGCAGGGGAGCATCTGGATGCAGAGGAGCATCTGGATGCAGAGGAGTATCTGGGTGCAGGGAGCATCTGGATGCAGAGGAGTACCTGGGTGCAGGGGAGCATCTGGGTGCAGGGGAGCATCTGGAGCAGAGGAGTATCTGGGTGCAGGGGAGCATCTGGATGCAGAGGAGTACCTGGGTGCAGGGGAGCATCTAGGGTGCAGAGGAGTACCTGGGTGCAGGGGAGCATCTGGATGCATACCTGGGTGCAGGGGAGCATCTGGGTGCAGGGGAGCATCTGGATGCAGGGGAGCATCTGGGTGCAGAGGAGTACCTGGGTGCAGGGGATCATCTGGGTGCTGAGGAGTACCTGGATGCAGAGGAGCATCTGGATGCAGAGGAGTATCTGGGTGCAGGGGAGCATCCGGATGCAGAGGAGTACCTGGGTGCAGGGGAGCATCCGGGAGCTGAGGAGCATCTGGGTGCACGGGAGTAATCTGTGCCCACGTGGCGGGGTGTGTGGGAAAAGGGGCGCAGCAGGCAGACCGTAGGTGAAAAGCTCGTGCCCGGGACGCACGTCCGTCCTAAGGCTGCAGACGAGGAGGCGGCTCCAGCCACCCCCATTTCCACAGCCCCCCTAAAGCCCACCTGTGGCCCCAGGTCGGCAAACGCGCTTGGTCTCCAATTCCGTTTTATTAGTTGGAAAAAGAAAATCACAGCCGAATATCCTATGGCATGGGAGGCCCGCGGAGGAGGCTCACGGAGGGAGGCCAACCTCGCTTTAGAGAAGGGTCAGCTCCCCTTCGGGAAGCGTCGGGGCCTTTCCGGGGTCCAGGTCGCTGGTCACCGGCCCAGAGCTCCGGCGTCCAGGCATCGGACGGGGGTCACCGTCGGGGTTCCAGGGACCGGAGGCCCGTCAGCCTTTCACAGCCCCGGGGACCCCCCGGGGACCACGTGAGACAAGTCACCATGGGGACGTCACGCGGGTCGTGCATAACGCGGGCTTGCAGCCCCCCGGGGACAGGGAATCCACCGGGGGCGACAGGGGCCGGCTCCCCGCGCAGCTGCGTCTGCGCTGTCCAGCGGCTCTCGAGAACGCAGGCGGCCTCCGCCGCGCCCAGGCCCGGGCTCTTCCCACCGATGCGCCTCTACTTCTCCAGGAGCGTGCGCTGCACTGGGCGGGGGAGAGGAGGGGGCGTCATTCCCGGTGAGCGAGCGCCCGGCGACATGGGGACATTAGCCCTTCCTAAAGGGTGGGGACTCTGTTTGCAGGTGGGCCCGGGGTACGAGCCTTTCGTGAATCTGGGACCACGCGGGGCTGAGGTTGATGCACGTCCATCTCGCGCGTCAGCCTCGGGAGCGCTTGGGGAGGAGGGGAGCGGTCTGCTCGGGGTCCCAGCAGCGGATCGCAGGGCTGCTGGCTTGGCCACGGAACTCTGTCCCCAGCCCTTTTTTTTTTTTTTATACGGGGCTGGCCTCCAACTGACCATCCTCCTGCCTCAGCCTCCCGAGTTGCTAGGATCACAGGTGTGCGCCACCAGCGCACCCAGCCAGATTCTCTTTCTTACAAAGACTCTATTTCTTTCTTTCTTTCTTTTATTTTTTAAAGGTGCCAGAGATGTAGTTCTAACCCTCAGCGGGCACCAGCCGGGCTCTTTGTTCCAGTCTCTACCACAGCCAGTACATTTGGTGTTGGACCAGGTTTGTCCAAGGTGAGTTGGCAGCTAGGGGGCGCGGTGGCGCACGCCTGTGATCCCAGCACTCGGGAGGCTGAGGCAGGAGGATCGCGAGGTCAAAGCCAGCCTCAGCCATGGCGAGGCCCTGAGCCACTCAGTGAGATCCTGTCTCTCATAAAAGACAAAAAAGGGCTGGGGACGTGGCCCAGGGGTCGAGGGCCCCTGAGTTCAATCCCCGGTACCAAAAAAAAAAGGTGCTTCGACCACCAGGAATTCTCCCCTGAAGCCTGAAGCCACCGACCCCGAAGAACACACTCAACCTTGTAAAACTGAAACCTGAGGCTGTGTGCGGGCAGCAGCGGGGGCCCAGGTGGCGGGTGGCGGGTGCGGCGCACGGATACCAGGAAGCGCGAGGGTCCCCGCCCGCAGGGCCTCACCTGGTGGCTCTGCGTTCGTGCCTGCGCGGTTCTCCAAGTCCACGTCTCCTTGTTCGGCTGCAAGAGTAAAACACGCCGAGGGCTCAGTGGCCCAGGGAGCGCACTGCTCCACATCACAGACCAGGGGGCGGGGGAGGGGCGGACGCCAGGGTTCGAGGCGCCCAACGCTTTGTTTCCAAGTCCCAAGACGCTCCTCTGGCCCCATGAAGTCTGTGCAAATATTTCCAGAAGTCTGAACCCTCCCGAGCCTTTTGGATAAAGCACTGGGGGGAAAAAAAACACTTTATCCAAAATAGGATGTATGGAGTTTATCATCCCATATTTGAGTAATGGGATTTCTGCACCTGCCAGGGTGACAGGATACGCCCTCGCGTCTGGTTTCCCCCAAACCCATCACAAATAAGCACAGAGAGGGACAGAGAATAAACATCTTCCCACAGCCCGGAAAAGGGGGGCTTTTCCTCCCTGCTGCTACCCCCCGAGGGCCATCCTAGGGCTGAAAGCTGCCCCTGCATGCAAACCACCAAAAAACTGCCCCGGTGCCGGGTGTGGTGACACACATCTGTCAACCCAGCAGCTCAGGAGGCTCAGGCAGGAGGATTGCAAGTGGGAGGCCAGCCTCAGCAACCTAGCAAGGCTCTAAGCCACTTAGCAAGACCCTGTCACTAATTTTTTTTTTATTTTTTTTTTTTGCATTTTATTAGAGACAGGGTCTCTCTGAGTTGGTTAGGGCCTCGCCATGGCTGAGGCTGGCTTTGACCTCGCGATCCTCCTGCCTCGGCCTCCCCAGTGCTGGGATGACAGGCGTGCCCCACCGCGCCTGGCCCTGTCACTCAATAAAACAAAATAAAAAACGTTCCTGGTCATCAGGGGACCTCGCAGACAGCTCTGGGGGACGCGTCTGCTATTCCTCCGCGTCCTCTTGCTTTCCTCTCTGAGTACTGGTGGAACCTGTGTCCCCGCTCGGCTGCAGGCACAGCCCAACAGAACTGCAAGGCCACGCGAGGGTCACGGATAAAAGACGCTTTATTTATTTCTTCTGGGCACCGTGGCCAAAGGTCACCTTTACACACAACCCGGAGGGACCCCCACCCCAGCTCGGGCCCCTGGGAACCCTCCCCGATCCTTTGCTTATGGAACCTGAGCGCATGCGCCCTCCGTGGTTCGAAGACGTTGGTGCAGAAAGGCGCGCGGTGCAGAGAGGCTTTTAGTGACCGCAACAGAAAGAGCCCCCCACCCCACCCCCGCGAAAGAAGCCCCACCCCCAACCTCTAAATGACACCACCCCCCCCCCTTCAGAAGCCAAAGTCCTTGGCCGGGCGCGGTGGCGCACACCTGTCATCCCAGCACTTTGGGAGGCTGAGGCAGGAGGATCGCGAGTTCAAAGCCAGCCTCAGCAATGGTGAGGCCCTTAGCCACTCAGTGAGACCCTGTCTCTAAATAAAATACAAAAAAAGGGCTGGGGATGTGGCCCAGTGGTCGAGGGCCCCTGAGTTCAATCCCCGGCACCAAAAAAAAAAAAAAAAAAAAGAAGCCAAAGTCCTTAAGATGGGGGGGCCCCGCCTGGAGCTGTCCCAGGAAGAAGCGGACCAGAGAGGGCGTGTGCTGTGCAGACAGGGAGAGGGCGGGTTTGCCCTTGAACTCCTGCAAACTGCGAAAGCCTCTGAGCCCAGATAAGCCAGCCCTGTAGGAGACCGCCACGCTCCTTACCAAAAGAAAAATAATCCGATGGCCAATACACGCCCGTAGAAAGCACTGGAAACTCAGGCAGCATTGCAGGGGTAAAAAGAAAAAGAAAAAAAAAAAATCTGCAGTCCCTCCTTGCAAACTCAGTCTACGAAGAGCAAAAAAAAAATAATAATAATAATAATAATAATCGCAATGTCCATCAAGTGAACTTTGGGGAAACGATTTCCCACACCTGGGACGAGCGCTCGGGATGGGAGGGGATCACGTCAGAGGCACCAGCGGCTCGGGAGGCTGAGGCAGGAGGATCACGAGGTCCAAGCCAGCCTCGGCCCAAGCGAGGCCCTCAGCAACTAGGGAGACCCTGGCTCTCAATAAAATGCACAATAGGGCTGGGGGTGGGGCTCAGAGGTCGAGGGCCCCTGAGTTTAGTCCCCTGTATCAAAAAAGTAGAATTTGCACACACACGTGCGTATTTAGGCCCGCTTTAGACCGTGCCCGGGGGGACCCCTCCGCGGTCGTGGGCACCGGAGGCTGCCTCGCGCCTTCAGAAGGGAGACTGCGTGGCCACGTGCGTCCTTGCCAAGAGCAAAGGGCTATCCAGGCGGCCACCGGGGGGTGGTGGCCGGAACCCCAGGGAGCGCAGCCGCGAGGCCACGCCCCCGCCCCCCAGAACCTGCCACTCAAGCGCCCCGGGAGCGCGCGCAGCGCGAGGTGGAGAGGGGAAAGCAGGACCGGGTGGCACAGCGGGGACCCCCACCAAGAGACCCCGAGGCGCGGAATCGGGGGGCTGGGGGGGCTGAGACCGGCGAGCTAGGAGGGGCGGGGGAGGCTGCGTCCGGGCGGCAGGAGGGTCCTCGGGACGCTGGAGCGCAGGGCTGGCTCCTGCCTAGGTCTTGGAGGCATCTGGAACGGAGGGAGGGGACAGAGAGAATAAAAAAAAAATAATAAAAAAGAATGAAAATAAAACAGTGAGCTTGGGAGAGGAGGGGGCAGGAGGCCGGGGCCAGGTCCAGGGGGAGGGAGGGGAGAGGGGGCAGGAGGGAGGGGGAGGCAGGAGGGAAGGAAGAGGCGAGAAATGGAGGAGGCCGGAGGGAGAGCCCAGCCCTGGTCCCCACAGCGTCCAGGAACCAGCCGTCTGTCCGTCCATCTGTCCGCCCGTCCCGGCCGTCCAGGAGCAGGGAGGCAGCCCCAGCGCAGACAGGGCGGGAAGCGCGAGCCACGGCGTGCACACAGGGCGCGGGGGTCGCAGCCCAAAGCGTGCCTTGGTGAGCAAGGATTAGGCGCCACGTGCTTGCAGGCCTCCACAGAGCAGGGCAGAGGCGGTCGGCTGGGGACAGCAGCACCAGGGCGGGGACAGCAGCACCAGGGCGGGGACAGCAGCATCACGGCCCCAGAAGCGCAGGTGCAGATCGGCAGAAGCCGCGCTCCCAGGACTCCGCGGCCACCACCGGCCTGGGCCTGGGTGACCTCAACACGCAACACTGAGAAGCTGGCGTCGCCTGCCACACGTGCTTGGTCCCTGTCCCCCGGCACACAACAGCTGCTGCTGTCTCCCCGACCGCCAGAGAGCAGCCCCGTGGCCAGGTGAGCAGGCAACAAGAATCTCCAGTGCAAAGAGGGGACTGGGGAACCAGCCTCCCCGCCCCGGGGGACACGGGTCTGAAGGGACCGTGCACGGCACCTGGAGGTGCCACTTCCCTTCTCTCTCCCTGTCCCCAAAACCACACGATCCGAGACACACATTAACATCTAAATGAGCCGGGCACGGTGGCGCACGCCTGGCCTCCCAGCACTTGGGAGGCCGAGGCAGGAGGATCGAGAAGTCAAAGCCAGCCTCTGCCATGGCGAGGCACTTAGCCACTCAGTGAGACCCTGTCTCTAATAAAATACAAAAAAGGGCTTGGGGACATGGCCCAGGGGTCGAGGGCACCTGAGGTCAATCCCTAGTACCCAAAAAAAAAAAAAAAAAAAAAATCTAAATGAACTTTAACTTCAGGCGCGGCCCCAACGGCCTCAGCCCCTCCAGCAGGGATCAGGCTGCGACTTGGGAAAATGGAACCAAAGAGAAAATAAACGCAGATTCCCCTCACAGATCCTCCCTGGCCTCTCCCTGAACGCGGGCGTTCATCCCTTTGAACACCACTCGACCCCCCGTCACTCCCTGAAGGGTCCCCCCCCCTTCCTGGGCTCCCCCTACGTGGGAAGAACAGTATCACCCACGAGACTTCAAGAGACAGGGCCTCAGGAGGCTGAGGCAGGAGGATCGCACGCTGGAGGCCAGCCTCCGCCACTGGGGCGAAGCCCTAAGCCACTCCCTTGAGACCCTGTCTCAAAATTTAAAAAAAATAAAATAAAATAGAAATAGAAAGGGCTGGGGAATGTGGCTCTGTGGTTAAGCGCCCCATTCCCAGCACCCCCGAAAAATAAATCAGAGGCTAAGCAAAACCCGGGGTGGTCGGCATGGCTAGAATCCGCTCCTCCCACGATCTTACTCAAATCCCCTGCCAATCTCGAGTCCCCGAAAAGCTGCGCACACGTGCAGACAAGGACGAAAAAGACCCCAAGGACGCCGAGGAGTTCGTGCAGCGAGTTTCTTGGGAGACCCCAGAGGTTTCTTCCGCACGAACCAAACACCCAGAGCTGCGTGCACCTTGAGCGGCCCAGAATGTCCCCTCCTCTGACCTCCGAGCCCACGCTTGCCTCCTTGAGGGACTTTGGAGGCTGAGGTCCCAACCTGTCCAAGCGGGAGCCTCCCAGACCGTGGTCCCGAGGGCCCGCCTATCCCCCATTCTCCATGAGATCTTTTTCTTTCTTTTGGTGCCGGGGATTGAACTCGGGGGCACTTGACCAACCCCTGGGCCCCAGCCCCAGCCCTTTTTCGTATTTTATTAGAGACAGGGTCTCACGGAGTTGCTAAGGGCCTCGCCATGGTTGAGGCTGGCTTTGACCTCACGATCCTCCTGCCTCAGCCTCCCCAGTGCTGGGATGACAGGCGTGCGCCACCCGCGCCCGGCTCTCCATGAAATCTTGACCTACACCCAAGACGCCCCCCCGGCTGGTTCTTTGGTGGGACCACACCGGGCAGGAGCAACTGTGCCCTTGTCGGTGCCAGTCCCGGCTGGGTGCAGAAACCAAGATGGCGCCCACCCTGGCCTCGACCTCCACGCGCCCACCCCGGCGCGCACCGGCCATCCACGAAGGGTGGGAAGGCACATTTCCTCGGCACGGCCAGCGCGGCAGGGCCACCCCAAAGCTGAACGCCCGCACGCGTCCTGCAGCCCGGGTAGCAACTGCCCACCCAGAACCCACACCTTGGAAGCGGTTAGTGACTCGTGCACACGCGCGTGTGCGTGCGTGCAGTGCCCAGCAGGGCGGCTCCCAGGCAAGCCCCCAGGCCTGACCCCAGAGCTCAAGCAGACAGAGGGAGTCCCGGCCTCCAGGGAGTCCCGGCCTCCAGGGAGTCCCGGCCTCGACACCCTGGCTTTGTTTTTTTGGCAAGGCCGCGGCCGGGCCGCGGGCAGGCACCTACCGTTCTCTTTGAAGCACAGCTTCTTCTTCTGGTAGGCGATGAAGCTGGAGATGGCCCCGGCCACCGCCACCACCACGGCCCCCACGATGCCGGGGACCACGCCCTGGGAGTTAGCTGCGGGGGGGAGGGGGCAGAGGGAGAGGGAAGGGACAAATGTCACCCTGATGGTGACACTTCTCCGGTCGCTTGAAGCCAGGAGATCAACACGCCGGGGTTCCCGGGGTTGCCCATCATCCCAGCGGCTCGGGAGGCTGAGGCCGGAGGATCGCACGGTGGAGGCCAGCCTCCGCCAACGCGAGGCCCTGTCTCTAAATAAAATGCAAACTAGGGCCAGGGGGTCCCCCGAGGTCTTTAGGAGGATCGTGCAAATACGACACAGAGCAGGTGTCCCCCGTGTCCCCTGTCCCAAGAGGGGACGGGAAGGGCGGAGGAGGGCGGTCGAGGGAGGCACGTACTCTCCTGGCCGTCAGTCCTGGGGCTGCCACCGTCGGCGCCGCCGCCGTGTCCTGCAAAAGAAGGCCAAGGCTGCCGACCGACGGAAGATGGGGAGCGCCACAGGGGGGTAGGACAGTCCCCCTCCAGCTGGGGGCGAGGAGAACGGGGGGACCCCGGTGGGACGTCTTGGGCCATCAGGAGCCTGACCTCTAAGGGGACACTGGAGCCCCAACCCCGGTCCCTCCTTTCTTTCTTGGCTTCCTGGTGGGTTGCCCGTCACCCCAGCAGCTCGGGAGGCTGAGGCAGGAGGATCGCGCGGTGGAGGCCAGCCTCCAACTACCTCAACCCATCAGCGTACTGCAGCCCAAGCCGCCCGCCATATTGAATCATCGCGCCCGACGCCAGCCCACCATGGGCTGGAAACTCCACAGCCATCGGCCCAGAGGACCCTTTTCCATCCCTGGACGGACGACGGGGTATTGGTGACAACGATTCCCATGTCCCAGAGGCCACCTGGCGCTCTCTGGAGGACCCACGTGACTTGATTCTGGGGGGACTCCGAATGCCACCGTCATGGACTAAGATCCTCCCAACGCGTGACGTCGGATTTGGTCAGCGAGGCTTTGCACACCCAGGATACGGCACGCGGGTGGCCGCGGGGTGGGACGGGCAAAGGGGACTCACCGTCGCTCCCCGAAGTCCCGTCTGCAAGGTCGCTGTCGGAAAATCCACCTGGGGAGAAAAAGAAAAGAGACAACAATCGAGTCTCCGTCGGTCCCATCACGGTATGGGACAGGGACGCAGCCGCGTCAGTGTGGACGGCAGCTCGACTCACAATGGGGGGATTAAAGGAACGGTGGTATGTCTACACCGTGGAATATTACTCAGCCATGAAGAAGAAGGAAATGATGGCATTTGCCAGTCAGCCAATCCCCCCCAAAAAAACAAAGGTAGAAACGAACCTTGTGTCTACACCCGGGTCTCACGCCCAGGTCAGCCTGTACCATAAATTCTCTCCTGTCAAAACTCACAAAAATGAGATTTTTGTTTTGTTGTTGTTGTTGTTGTTGTTTTGGAGACCAGGGATTGAACTCAGGGGCCCTCGACCCTTAAGTGCCCTCCCCAGCCCTAGTTTGCATTTTATTTAGACACGGGGTCTCCCTGAGTTGCTTACGGCCTCACTTTGGCTGAGGCTGGCTTTGACCTCCTGATCCTCCTGCCTCAGCCTCCCAAGCGCTGGGATGACAGGCGTGTGCCGCCGCGCCCGGCCAGCACTTTGTTTTTGTTTTGTTTTGTTTTGGGTAAAGGTACATGTCTTTGGGCTTTTGGTTCACAGCCAGGAATCAGAGGTGGTCTTTGGTCGTTAGGGGAACACTTGGAAAATCATCTGCAGATCGATCACGTGTCTTCTCGCCACGGGGTTGGAAAAACGTGCACAAAATTCCACGGCAGATTCAACGGTAATAAATAAAGAGAAAGAAAGAAAAAAAAAAAAAAAAAAGGAACATAGAAATGTGTTCCTCGCAACCAATCAAAGCAGGGGGAAAAAAAAATTGAGAACTACGTGTATTTAAACCAAGAGGCACAGGGTAGAGCCGGATCCCCAGGGAAAACGGAATTCCCGAGTCGTGGGCAGGGTGTCCGCACTCTGCAAATCAATGCGTCGTCATTGTCGTCGTAAACAATCAAAACAAAAATTTAAAAAAAAAAAAAAAAAGGGAGGGGGTGTATTTTTCCCGAGAGAGAAGACAGTCAATGAGAAACTGTGTTCTCATTAAAGGGGGGGAAAAACATCACCCAAGAGTCAGGGAAGGCAAATATAAATATAATAAAAATCATAAAGGAAGCCGGGCGCGGTGGCGCACGCCTGTCCTCCCAGTGGCTTCGGGAGGCTGAGGCAGGAGGATTGCAAGGTGGAGGCCAGCCTCCGCCGCTTAGCAGATCTTTCAGTGGCTCCCCAAGACGGTGTCTCTAAATAAAATAGAAACAGGGCTGGGGATGTGGCTCAGCGGCTCAGCACCCCTGGGTTCAATCCTTAGCACACGCACACACATTTTTTAAAAAATTTTGTGCCCTTTTTCCAACAACGTGGTGAGAGAGACTCTTACTTTTAATAAAATGTGTGTGTGTAGGGGGGGGGGACACATATTCCAAAATCGGGACCAGTGAAATAACCCACTCCATGTAATAGCACACGTAGTACGAGATCGTTCTAAAACTCACGAGAGATGAACTCGACAATGATACGAAAAGTGCTTTCGGAGAATACTGGCAGAATACCCGAGGCCGCCAGGAGGAAGACACTCATTAACTGATGGATTTTGGTACCAGGAATTGAACCCAGGGACGCTGCACCCCGGGGCCACATCCCCATATCGCCAACCTTTTTTTTTTTTTTTCCCCCCCCCCCGCTTAAGACAGGGAGTTCAAGTTGCCGAGGCTGGCCTCCAAAGAACAAGCCATCCTCCTGCCTCAGCCTCCCCGGTAAGTGGCATCGTCGCGATGTGTCACGGAGCCCCGCTAGAGTGATGGTTTTATTTAAAGTTTCCCCCCACTGAAATCGAGATATAAAATGCCCGGGGGAGGGGGGGCGGGGGCGGGAGTCAACTAAATGCCGACAGGACCCAACACAGAGACAGTAAACGTGCGAGGCGATGGAGATGGTATTTAGGAGGCTGAGGCAGGAGGATCGCAAGTTGGAGGCCAGCCTCAGCAACGTAGCGAGACCAGGTCTCAAAATAAATAAAAATAAAAATAAAAAGGGCTGGGGATGGGGATGGGGCCCAGGGGTCGAGGGCCCCGAGGTCCATCCCTGGCACCCACCCCACAGCCCTCTGACAGGCGTAACAGCTCGGAGGTCATCCAAGGGCGAGGGGGCTTCCTTACCGGAGGTGCCAGGCTGGTTGGGCTTGGGCTTGGGCTTGGGTTGATTCGGCGACGCTGGGTCGGCTGTAAGAGAACGCGGCTGGGACTTCGAGCAACGGGAAAGGGACGTTCCTTCGCACCCCCAGGGCCGAGCCTACGGCCAGTCCTCGCCAGGGTGGGGACGGTGGCACCCGGGGCCACCCGCCCATTTCCTCCCGTCTCCTGGTGGCCGCGGCACTGCCGAAGCCCTAAAGCCGGTGTGCGGAGCAGCAGAGCCCCGGCCACACCGCAGGGAGAGGGCCGAGATGGCGGGACGGTGGCCAGAGCCACGCGGGGCCCGTGGGCCGGGCAGGGCGCACTCGGTGTCGGGGATTGCAGGGGAGGTGGCCCCCAGGAGCTCCCGTGGGAGACGATGCGAGAAGGCTCGGAGTGAAACGACGGGGTGGAGAGAGGTGTAGACGAATAGTGGATTAATCCACTTGCATGGACTCACTGGGTGGGGACTGCATAGGGGCAGGTGGGTGTGGCTGGAGGAGGGTCCCTGGGCTGGGCCTTGGGGTCTCCGTCCTGTCCCTGGTGAGCAGAGCGCTCTGCCCCCTGGCGCCACGTCCTGAGCTGCCCTCCTCCTCCTCCAGGCCCTGCCGCCATGTCCTGCCTCCCCTCGGGCCAGGGCCGTGGGGTCAACCCACCAGGGACGGAGCCTCCGACACCTCGAGCCCTGAAACCCACTCCTCCTAATGGCTCTGGGCAGGCCTTTCAGTCACGGCAGGGACAAAGCTGCCTGCGACACCAGCCCTGCCTCGGGGACTCCCGGGGCGGCCCTTCACGGCCCAACGCCGCCGCGATCTTAAAGGAAAACCCAGCATCGTGTGGACAACAGGAACAAGACATCAACCGCCCCCGAGCTAGCGGCCGCACGTGGGTTCCCCACCCAGCCACGGTGGTCAAAAATGGTGATAAGAGCCCTGCGGAGGCCGAGGCAGGAGGATCGCGAGGCCCAAGCCAGCCTCAGCCAAGGCGAGGCCCTGAGCCACTCAGGGAGACCCCGTCTCGAATAAAATGCAAAAACAGGGCCGGGGCTGGGGCCCAGGGGTCGAGGGCCCTCGAGTCCCATCTCAGGTGCCCAAAATACTAATAGTAATAATAAAAATGAAAAAAAAAAAATAGTTTTCTTTCAAAAAAAAAAAAAAAAAACAAAGACTGGGATGAAACGCGTGGGTCACGCAGGTGTCCGTCAATGACAAAGGAGACAGAAGGTCACTCACCGTGTCCCCCACCGAGCGCGTCCTCTAAATCAAAGCCGTTCCCTAGGAAACAGGAACAGGGGTTCATTCCAAGGTTCTTGGGGTGCGGTTCATGCGCCGACAGCCGGGGCCCCCCGGCCCCCATCAACCACAGCGGGTCTGCATCCAGGACCTGGGCCCGAGCTCTGGGGGCGTCCCCAGCTCCCGGGCGCCCCCTGCAAGCTCCTCTCCGGGTCCCCGCGGCGATGCCTGCGCCTTCTCGGGGTGCAGGGCCCCGGGGGTCACAGGCGAGCCAGGAGGAGGCGGACCCCCACCCCCGCCAAGTGCAAAGCCGCCCCGGCCATCCCTCCCCCGGGCAGTGCCGACCTCTCCAGGGGCGCAGGGAGAAGTTGCCGATCCGTAGGGTCCGAGCTGGGGGTGCGGGCGCGGCCTCGGGGACGGCCGGGGAGCTGCGTTTTGCAGCTGCACCTTCAGAAGCAAGCGAGCGTGCAAGCGGGTGAGGCCAAGCGGTGTGCGCACGGGTGCAGCAGCGAGCGGGCGGTGAGTGCAAAAAAAAAAAAAAAAAAAAGGCATGCAACAGCCCCAGGCCCGCCCGTCACCCCGGCGGCTCCGGAGGCTGAGGCAGGAGGATCGCCAGCCTCAACCAAAGCGAGGCCCTGAGCAACTCAGGGAGGCCCTGTCTCTCCATAAAATGCAAACGAGAGCTGGGGACAGGGCTCAGGGGTGGACAGCCCCGCAGTTCCATCCCTGGTGCCAGGAAAAAATGAATTAATTCACCAACCGCCCTGCCCCTGCGCTGCGCGCCCCCCCATGGCTCAGGCCCCTTTCCCAGGTCTGCCAGCGCTGTCCTGCTCTCGGGGTCGCGGGAAGGAGCGTTTCCTCTTTAGTCTGCATAAGGAGGAGTTTTTCTTCTTACCGTCACTGGGCTTTTTGGGGGTGACAGTGGGTTTCATATCATCATGTCCTAAAAAAAGAGAGAGAGAAAAAAAAATTATAGAGACAGTAAAACCAGGCAAAGACGATCAGCACTGTCACCCCAGGAATGTCACTTCCTTCTCAAGGAGCTGCACCCAACGCCCCTCGTGAAGAGCCCACACTGGGCCAGGTGCGGTGGCTCCCGCGGCTGATCCCCGCCGCTCTGCTCGGGAGGCTGAGGCCGGAGGATCACAAGCGGGAGGCCAGCCTCAGCCACGTGGCGAGGCTCTGAGCGATTTTCGTGAGGCCCTGTCTCCAAATAGAATATCAAAAGGGCCGGGGCTGGGGCTCTGCGGTGGAGCACCCCTGGGTTCCAAAAATAAATAATGAAGCAGCTACGAAGGGGACCTCGTGCGGCCACGGGGACTCTGCAGAGGCCGTTAGTGGAGGGTCCTGGGATGGGCTCCTCTGGGGTCAGGGGGCCCTGGTGCAGTGGCCGTGTCCTCCCAAGAGACAGAAGAGGGGACCCAGACGCAGAGGAGGAGCCCCGTGGAGACGGAGGCCGAGGCTGGAGGCTGGAGGGTCGGGGCCACCGTGTGCAAAGTTGAAGAAAAGAAAATTAGGTTTTTTTTTTTTTTTTTTTTTTTTTTTTTTAATGTCAAAGAAAACGAAAAGCCAGCCGTACTCACCGAGGGCATCGGATAAGTCGAAATCGTCTAAGAGGGAAAAGGAAGGGACACGGTTAGCCGGGGGAAAGGGAGCTTGCGCCTGAGCCTCGCCCCCACCCCGACTTCCCGCGGGCCAGCCGGGGACCCTGGGCGCCTCCTTCCCGTTATCCGCAAGGCTGACGTCAGCGGCCTGGGGGGTCTGCGGGAGGGCCCGGGTCCCCAGGAAGCACGTCCCAAGCCAGGACAAGTAAAAATGCATTAGGTGGCCGGGCGCGGTGGGCACGCCTGTCATCGCAGCCCTGGGGAGGCTGAGGCAGGAGGATCGCGAGGTCCGAGCCAGCCTCAGCCATGGCGAGGCCGTCAGCGACTCCCTGAGACCCTGTCTCTAATAAAATGCAAAAAAAAAAAAAAAAAAAAAAAAAAAAAAAAGGGCTGTCCCCCCGTCTGCGTTCAAAGTACTTCGGGTCCCCTTCCCGGTGCGGTGGCTTGTGCGTCCCCATGCGTGGGTTTTTGTGGGGCGTGGGGGGGTTGTGGTTTGCACGTGCGTGGTGGTGCAGGGGTGTGTGTGGGTGTGTAGGTGTGTGGGTGTGCCTTGTGCACGTGTGCAGGTGTGTGCGTGCGCAGGCGTGTGGCTGGGCCTCGTGTGCGCAGTCGCACAGGTGGGCGTGCGTGCAGGTGTGCGGCCGTGGAGGTGCGGCCGGGATCTGCACCGCGCATGCGTGCTGACGGCCCAGGGCTGCGGGGGCCCGGGTGCACCGCGCGTGCGTGCCCAGGCCCGCGCTGTGCGCATGCGCTCGGCCGCGCCAGGGCAGAGCCCGGGACTCCCCTGCAGAGGCTGCACTGGCGGAGCTCGCAGACCTGGGGCAGGACCCTGGGACTCCCCTGAGGCGTCCAGGGACAGAACCCAGTGTCGCTACCCCCCACCCCACCCCACCCCCGGCATCCGGCCTGGGTTCCAAACCAGCTCCGCGGCCAACCCCCACTCCCGGAGTCTGGGTCTGCTCCACCCCAACACCCGGGCCACCACTTCCTGTGTCGTGCAGACCGACACTTTCTGGATGCCACCTGAGAGAGAGAGGGCGGGGGTCTTCCTGCTGCTTGCACCGTGCACCCATCCTCCTTCCAGCCACGCTGTCACCAATGACGGGAGGAGCCTGCCTTTTTCCGGGTTGCATACTATTCCGACCTACACCTGGGGCCACATTTCTCGACGGGTCCATCCTAGGTGGTTCCCGTGTCTGGGCTATTGGGAATGAGAGGATATCACCGTGGCCGTGAGGGGGCAGCCGGCGGGGACACGTAGGTAGTGCCATCTTACGGGGGTGGGGGAGGGCACAGAAAGGGAGACTTTGCAAGACCTTCTGAAAAGCCAGCAGCCCACTGCACCGCCAACCTCAGGTTCCGTCTGTCCCCTCTTGTGCCACCAGGTCCCTCTCCTTCCCAGACACAAAGGCCTGCCCTCACCCTGCTCCTCCTCGGTCGTCTAGCAATTCATGCTCCCCCACACACCACCCCAGGGACGTTAGAGAGAAACGGGAGGTGGCCAGCCCCGGCTCCGTGCGGAGTCCAAGGTCCCTCACGAGCGGGGTCCCCAGGGCCTGCCTGTTCTGCACGCCAATGCTCCTGGGACAGCCTCGAAATGACCTTAGAGCCGCCCGCGGTGGCGCACGCCTGTCATCCCAGCAACTCGGGGAGGCTGAGGCGGGAGGATCACAAATTGGAGGCCAGCCTCTGCAACTTAGCAAGATCTCATCTCAAAATAAAAAACATTCAGGCCTGGCGCAGTGGCAGACGCCTGTCATCCCAGCCGCTGGGGAGGCTGAGGCAGGAGGATCGCAAGGTCAAAGCCAGCCTCAGCCATGGCGAGGCCCTTAGCCACTCAGCGAGACCCTGTCTCTAATAAAGTACAAAAAAGGGTTGGGGCTGGGGTCCAGGGGTCGAGGGCCCCTGAGTTCAATCCCCATACCAAAAAATAATAATAATAATAAAATAATAATAATAATAATAATAATAAAAATATCTGCTCAGCACCCGCTCCACCCCCTGGACCGGTCCTGCTGAGCCGGGGCTCCTGTCCCCACGCGTCACCCTTAAAGCAACTGAGTCGCATTTCTGCTGCGTCCTGGGCAGCGTGCAGGGGAGTTTTGTGCCGTCTGCAGAAAACCGCCCCCCTTTTTTTTTTCAATTATTTATTTTTTTTAGCCATTTCTGGGCTTGCCCTCCGAGGCTGCTACACACGGGGACAGTGCCCACACCACGCAGGGCGCAGGGCGCGGCGGCCCCGGTGCCCAGATGCGCGAGGCGCCGGCCCTCCGGCCCCTCCTCGGGTTGCAGAGAGGCTGCCGCAGCCCGCGTCCCGGCGGCCTCCGCGGCTCCCGCCCCGCCCGCGCGGGCCTGCAGCTGGGCCGGGACCGCCGGTGACTCATCCAGGGCGCGTCCCAACGGACGGGGCTGAGTCAGCGTCCCCAGACACGCCCTGCTCCTTCCCCTTCCTCTGCCCAGAAACTGGAAAAACAAGAAGAGGCGCGCACCGGGCCTCCCGGCCTCCCGGCCTCCCGACGTGCGCAGGAATGTGGTGCCCGCCCCCTCGGATGTCCCCCGCGGCTGCCAGGGCAGCCCGAACGTGCACTCGGGGGCAGGGACGGAAAGAGCCCAGAGGCACGGACCGTGCCAACCGGCGAGGGTGACCTGCCCCGGGGCGGCCCAGCCGAGGCGCAGCCTCCGCGCAGAGGCCGCGGCGTGCCGTGCGCACAGGAGCGGCGGGGTTTGCGCCGGAGCGAGCGCGCATGCGCGGCGGGGCGGAAGCCCCCAAGCTGCCCCCGGGCGGAGGGCGGCTCCCAGCAGCCTTCTGGGGCTCTGAGGAAGCCTCCACCCCAGCCCACCTGGGAGCGACTGCGGTGACAGCAGTCGGCCTCCGCCTGCTCGCGGCTCAGTGAAAAAATAAAAATTAAAATTAAAAACCAAGTCCTCCGAGGCCAAGCGAGGCATTTCCTTGGGGGTGCAGATGGGTAACCTCAGCTCTTTGGGAGGCTGAGGCAGGAGGATGGCAAAGTTGGAGGCCGGCCTCAGCAACGTAGCAAGATCCTGTTTTTGAAAATAAAAAGAATAGGAAGGGCTGGGGTGTCGCTCGCTCGGGGACAGAGCATTCGCCCGGCATGAGCAAGGCCCTGGTTTCCATCCCCAGCTGTGGGACAAAGCCAGGCAGTGTGTGCTGGGGAAGGGTCGTCACGTGACCTGCCTCCAAAAAATCCTTTCCTTTCTTTTTTTTTTTATTATTATTTTTTTTTTAATTCTGGGGGTTGGACCCAGGGGTGCTTAACCACTGAGCAACCACCCCCGGCCCCTTTTATTTTTATTTTATTTTATTTTATTTTTTAATTTAGAGACAAGAGTCTTGCTGCATGGCTTAGGACCTTAGCTAAATGCCTGAGGCTGGCCTCCACTTCGCAATCCTCCTGCCTAAGCCTCCAGAGCTTGTGGGATGACAGGTGTGCACCACCCCCCCCAGGGGGCTACGGCCTCTCTTTTTTCGCCGGTGGGAAGGTCAAAAGCCTTTCTCCCGACCACAAGGGGCTCTACAAACCCACAGGCTTTTTGTTTGTAGTTAAAACAAAACCAAACCAACAACAACAAAAGAAAAACCAGGGAGGCTGAGGCCCAGGAACCAGACTGGGATTCCCCGAGCCCCCTGGCGGACGTGGCCTCCCGTAGCAGGACAGATGCTGAGGACCCACCTGTCCCCTGGCACCTACAGCCCAACAAAAGGGAGATTTTTCTTTCTTTCTTTTTTGGTGTCGGGGTTCCCCTGGGGTGCTTAACCGCGGAGCCACACCCCAATCCCTTTGTAGTTTTGATTGACTGATTGACTGATTGGTTGAGTTTTATTTTTCCACAGGGTCTTGCTAAGATGCCGAGGCTGGCCTCCCATTGGCCAGCCTCCTGCCTGGGCCTCCCAAGGCCCTGGGGTGACCGCTGTGCGCCCGCTGCGCCCCCGCCCCGCTTCCTTTCCTTTGAACTTGCTGGAGCCAGCCAACTAGGACCGTCACCCTGAGCTCTGAGTCCCCACTTGTCACTTACCAGACCTCTGCGAGTCTGCGGAAGTCTGCAGGAAGCCGGAAAGGAAGCCATAGTTGTGCTGCTGGTCGGGGCTCCTCCCCCCCCCTCCCCCCCCCCCCTCCTCCCCCTCCCCCCTCCTCCTCCCCCCCTCCCCCTCCTCCCCCTCCTCCCCCCCTCCCCCCTCCTCCTCCTCCCCTCCCCCCCCCCTCCTCCCCCATCTCCCCCCCCCTCCTCCCTCCCCCCCCCCCTCCTCCCCTCCCCCCCTCCCCTCCTCTCCCCCCTCCTCTCCCCTCCTCCCCCCATCCTCCCTCCTCCTCCCTCCTCCCTCTCACCCCCTCCTAAGCCCCCCTCCCCCTCCTCCCTCTCCCCCTCCCTCCCCCTCCTCCCCCTCCTCCTCCCCCTCCTCCTCCTCTCTTTCCTCTCCTAATAGTGGGGACCGGACCCCCTAATAGTGGGGACCGGACCCCCCGGGGGTGCTTAACCACCGAGCCCCGGCCCCTCTTAGTTCTTATTTAGACACAAGGTGTCCCTGAGTTGCTGAGGGTCTTGCTACATTGCTGAGGCCGGCCTCCAACTCCCGATCCTCCAGCCTCAGCCTCCACCCTGCCCGGCTCCATCCGGGCTCTCCTGAGTAGCTGCCTTCGAGACGCCTGCTCCCGGGGAAGCAGGCCAGCCGCGGCCGACCTCAGGTGGCAGAGAACTGATGGACGACAGGCCGTCTGTCCCGGACATGGGCACTCGCCTGTCCCGCTTCTCCTCCTTCTCTGAAGCCCAAGAGCGCGGAGCTGCTCCCACAACGCGCACACATGAGGCGCCTACGGCATGCACTGTACACAAGCAACCTGAGCATGCGCAGATGGTGGTGCCCTGGGGGCCCTGCCAGCGGTGTCCACGGGAACCGAGGAACCAGTCGACGCAGGGTCTGGTTTTACACACCGCCCGTTCACGAACTCCTACTCACCCTGCAAAGCCCCAGGGCACTGCTGCCCGCCAGGAAGCCCACCGCCACCCCTCCCCGGGCAGCCTGAAGCCCCTCCAAAGGGGGTCCCTGAGCACTTTAGGGTCGGAGCATCACGGCTGCCACATCAAGGTGCTCGTCCTCTGCCCCGGGACTCCTGTCAATCAAAGTGCCTGGACCGCGCTGGGCTCCGCCCCGGGCTGAGGGCCCGCCCACGCGTCCCCTGACCGCTCAGGTCACGCAGGGGACAGCAGCCTCGGGGTCCCCCAGGGACCTCGTGTCAATCCAGGCAGCCAAGGGGAGCCAGGGTGGTCACCCCCAGAGGACAGAGGACAGAAAAGCCGTCCTGGCGCAAAGGGCGGGGCGAGTGTGTGGGCGTGCCAGGCTGAGTGACAGGTAGGGCAGGGGTCGCCGAGGGGCTGGCACGGCTGGCCATCGGCCTGGGACGTCACTGTCCGCTCGGGCCGCCCCCCCCCCCTGCCCTAGCAGCCGGCCTTCCCCAGCGCTCGGCCTCCCCCGGCCTCCACCCCACACCCCGGGCAGCCGCTCCTCCCGGCCCTGGCCTCCGCAGACCCCCGGGCACCACGCAGCTGCGCAGACCCCAGCCCCCGACCTCGGGACCCTGCCGCGGAGAGGAGCCGCGGGCTGACCACGTGACTGTCGCCTGGCTGCGGCCCTCTCTGCCCTCGGGGACATCGTTTTTTTATTGACAATCAGGAACTGAACCCAGGCCGCGGGGCTGCCCCACCGAGCCACGAGCCAGCACGGTTCATATTTTATTTGGAGACAGGGTCTCTCGGAGTAGCTGAGGCTGGCCTCCAACTCGCGATCCTCCTGCCTCAGCCTCCCCAGTGCTGGGATGACAGGCCTGTGTGCCACCGCGCCGGGCCCTGAGGGGCTTTTTAAAAGCCCTGAATCTCTTAAGGACCTGTCCGAAGCACCCAAGGTAGAAACTACTGGAAGGGCTCCTCTTGACTCATGCAAAATACTAGGGTTGGGGTCGGGAGTCTCAAACAAGGAAGCCAAAGAGAAAAGGGGGGGAGGGGGGCTAACAACTTAGGGGGGGCTAGGTCCCCCGGCTCTGCTGACAGATCTGACCTGGGCAGAAGGAGCCAGCAAGAGTACAAGGAGCGGCCTCCATTCCCGAGCTCTGGCAAACGGTCACATCCCAAAAGGTAGGCGCCAAGGAGGGGAAGCCGGCTAAGGAGCAGAAAACCCCAGACCGGGTCCCTCCGCGCCATTCCCTCCCTAAGCGGAACCCAGAGACCAATTTGGGGGGAAAAGGTCCGAGAACTGCGGTGCAGACACAGCAGAATCCCAGGGAGCGGATCCGGGAAGTCCCCTCGGTGATCACACTCGCAGTCTCATCTTTCGCCACCACTTCCACTCCCCACCGGTCTCCGGCTCCTTATCTTGCTGGGCGCAGAGAGGAACCCCCGCCCCACCCCGCCCCCAGCAGCCGGCTGATAGGGGACCCAGAGCAGGGGGTGGCCTTGGGGAGCCCAGGTCCCCAAAAGGAGGCCGTGCCTTCCGGCGTCCCAGTCTGGGGGTGTCAGACCAACCCGGGAGCTTCTGAAAACCACGGGGGACCCACTTGCAGGACACCGTGTGCCGATTGGCAGAGGCTCTGAAGCGCCTCCCAGGGTGACAAACAGCTCCTGTGTCCCCTGTGCGGAGGGAGGCTGGGGCTGGAGTCTCCGCCCCTGGGTGAGGCCGGCCTCCCTCAGGGGAAGGGAAAGGGGAACCGCCAGGCTGTGGCGGAGGAGTAGAGGCACGCGCCCAGGACCGAGGCAGGAAGTGCCCCGAGGGAAGTCCCCAGACCTGTGGCTGCCGTGTCACACACCGCTGCGGTCACGGTCCTCGGTGGCCGGCCTCCCTCCGCCAAAGGTCCAGAGCTGTCCCTCCCACAGAAGCACTCAGAGACCCTGAAAGCCACCCCCGCGCCTGCCACCAGGCTCTGACAAGGACCAAGGGCCGTGACAAGGACGGTGTGATCAACACCTCATTCAGCCACACGCCTGTTGGCTCAGGAGGCCGAGGCCGGAGGATCGCACGTTGGAGGCCAGCCTCGGCAATGTAGCAAGACCCTGTCTCTCAATTTTAAAAAAAATAAAAATAAAAATAAGAATAAAAAAAATAGAAAAGGGCTGGGGGTGTGGCTCCGTGGCGAAACACCCCGGGGTTCAACCCCCAGCACCCCCAAAATCAAGCAAATAAAATTTAAAACGTGATTTAAAACTCGGAATAAGTAAATAAACAACAGGGGCTGGGGTGTGGCTCAGGACTTCACCTCTCCAGTACAAAATAAAATAAAATAAACTCAAGCAGGGACCCAGGTGGGCTCCCTAATGGCCCCTCGAAGGAGAGCTAACTAGTCCCGCAGGAGAGCTAACTAGCTCCCGCAGGAGAGCTAACTAGTCCCACAGGAGAGCTAACTAGTCCCGCAGGAGAGTTAACTAGTCCCGTGCACACCCCTGCACAGGAAGGACTCTAGGTAGCTCCGCAAAAGGCCGAGCTTCCCTTCCATCTTTTTTTTCTTGGGGGGGGGGAGGTACCAGGGATTGAACTCAGGGGCCCTCGACCCCTGAGCCCCCTCCCCAGCCCTGTTTTGCTTTTTATGTAGAGACAGGGTCTCCCCGAGTGGCTCAGGGCCTCGCCAGGGCGGAGGCTGGCTTTGCCCTCGCGATCCTCCAGCCTCGGCCTCCCCAGTGCTGGGAGGACAGGCGAGCCCCATCCAGAGCCTCGTGCACCAGCCCTTTGGAAAAGGTCTCTCTGTCCACAGGAAAGAGCCCCGTCCCCAAACAGGACTCCGTAAACACGGGCTGGGCTGGGCGGCGGCCAGAGCCCTTGCCCAGCATGAGGTCCTGGGTTCGATTCTCAGCAGTGCATGAAGTACAAAAATAAATAAAGGCCCACTGGCCACTAAGAGAATCCGTGTAAAAAACGGGCTTCACTCAGCATGTCAAGAATCAATCCAAAAAAAAAAAAAAAAAAAGCCAGCGATGGCTCGAATCCCTCTCTCTCGTGCTTTTGCTATTTTTTGGAATTTTATTTTTTATTTTGGCATTGGGGATGGAACCCCAGGGATGCTGTCCCACTCAGCCACACGTCCCCAGCCCTTTGGGGATTGACTGGATTGGATTGGAGAGACTGGATCTCACCACGTGGCTCAGAGTCTCACTAGGTTGCTGAGGCCGGGCCTCCAACGTCCGATCCTCCTGCCTCAGCCTCCCGAGCTGCTGGGATGACAGGCGTGTGCGCCGCCACCGCGCGCCCCGGCCAACTGAGCAACCCCTGTCCACTCCCCTGGGACAGACAGACACCCAGAGGCCACAGACAGACACGCGAGCACGGACCAGACCTGGCTTGTGTCTCTGTTCTCAGTGGGGACGCAGGAAGCGAGTACCCACGTCCCACCGACCCCTCCCCACCGCCCCGGGGGCATCTGGGAGCCCCGGATGGGACGGATGGAAAAAGTGGATTGACCCCAGACACCTGTGGTAGAGACTGTGCGCTCCAACAGGTCTACACCCGCCGGCATGATCGACGTTTGGGACCGCGCTGTGCACTTTAGGATGGTGGTCAGCCTCTCTGGTCCCCACAGAGCAGATTCCAACAGCAGCTCCTCCTACCTCCGCCTCAGGAGAGTGCAAAAGTTGCCAGCAGGCAGTGCCAAGCGTTCCCGGAGGCAAAAATCACTCCGTGGTGGCCCTAGGGGGCCAGAGCACCCACCCCGCCCCAGGGGGCAACACCTGCCCCTCGGAAACCTTGCCGTATTTAAGGCAGACCTTCCCTCGCCTCGCCCTTCTCTGTCTCTCTCTCATCCACATCCACTCCCCTGGAAATCACTGCGCCAATCTGGACCCCAGGACTCCCCGCGTCCCCAAACGGGGGACAGAGAGCCAGAGGTGTCAGCAGCAAGAGTTAAGAATTTTCATTTATTTATTATATTTTTTTGCAAACCGCCCCCTCCCCCCGGAAACCAAGCCAAAGGCTCCTGAGCGCCACAGACATCCTTGACAAAGCCCCCCCCACGCCCCCACCCCGCCTTTGTGTCTTCGGGACAATCTGGTCCCCAGGCCATTCCCACCAGGATCTGACGGGGAAAACCAGGAGCAGGAGGAGGAGGCCCCTCCGAGGAAGGGGGGGGTTCCCCTCTGGACTTGGGCTTGCCGCAGGAGCCCCGCCTTCTTCCTCTGCAAATCTGGCTGCTCCCTGCCCCACCCCGCAGCCGCCGCATGCTCCAAACCCCAGCACCGAAACCATCCGCAGCCTGGGGGTGGGTCGCTCCCAGGTGCACCCCTGAGGCCCCTCCAAGCCGACGCACTGAACCGCGCGCGTTCTTTGAGACTCAGACACGAGGAGGCCGCCCCCTCTGCAGCCCAGCCCTCCAGAAACGCGGCGTCGCCCCCCGCCAATGCTGCAGCAGGCCAGACCCCAGTGAGGGAGGGGCGGGACCGGCGAGCCGTACACAGAGTTTTTCCCCAGCAGGGAGCGGGCTGCCTTCCTTCTTGGCCTCGGGTCCACGCAGGGAAGCCCATTCCCCGAGGCCTGGAATCCATTTGAACAGCAAATCCTCCCTGACACCGGGGGTCGGGGGCCGCCCCGGTTCTAGACTGAGCTACAGGCTGGGGGCGCTCGTGGGGGGGAGAAGACCCTTCAAGGCCCCCAACGCGGCTGCCGCGCGCTGCTCATTCCTGAGCAAAACCAGCGCCAAGAGAGCGGCCGTGGGCGCGGCCGTCCGGGACGCAGCTGTGCCCGGCGTGGTGACAGTCATTCGCACCGACCGCGCCCTCCTGAAGCCCGTTCTTTCCATTTGGCAAGCACAGAGACAGGCGGAGGCGGGGGTCCTGGACAGGGCCCGGGGTCCCCCTTCTCGGGCTGCTTTTTCGGCCTTTCCCGGTGGCCCCGCGTCGCTTCTCCAGCGGGCTGTGACCGGCGGCGAGCGCGCGCCGAGCCCTCCGGCGCCTCCGCGGGGCTCCCCAGCGCCGCGCGCCCCTCCTCCCGGGCTCCCCGAGCCTTTCCAAATTTAGGCCCGGGCGCAGGGCGTGGCCCGAGACGCGCCTGGCAAACAAAGACTCACGTCCCCGAGTCCCCGAGCGTGGGCGAGAGGGCCCGATCCCGGTGGCCCCGGGGACCGCAGGCAGGGCGCCCCGGCTGGGGAGCGAACGGGGGCACCGGCCGCCGGCCGTCCCCCGGGGTCCCCGGCAAACTTTTTCAGAGTTGGAGACTCTGACCTTTCGCGCCTGGACGAGGTCCGAGCTGGCCGCGGGGACACCGCTGGACACTGGGGCGTCCCCCGGGAGGCGCGGGCCACCCGCCAGGGCTCGGGGCGCACACGGAGGCCCCGCGCCCCCCGCCCGCCCGTGCGCCCCCCGCCCCCGGCCGCTCACCCTGCGCCCGCAGCAGCGCGCCCAGCAGCCCGATGGCCAGCAGCGCGAGGCCCGCCCGGCGCGCCATGGTGCGCGCGAGGCCGCGGGACTGTCCGGAGTGGAGCGCGCGGCGGCGGCGCGGGGACCCCAGGCCGGGCCGGGGCGGGGCCAGGGCTAGGCCCCGCCCCGCGCCCGCCCGGGCCCCGCCCACCGCGCGCCAGGACAGCGCGGCCAGCCCTGGAGAGGCCCCCGCGGGGCGCATGGGGGGCGCTCCGGGGGTCGCCCGCGCGGCCGAGCCCCTCGGAATCTGCAGCCTGCCCCGCGCGGCTCCCCGGGGACGACCCCCCCGCGCCCGGCCAGTCCCGGACGGGAGCAGCCCCCGGCCCCCGGCAGCCCCCCAGGGAGCCCGGGCTGGTAGCGCGGGGAAGCCTCCCTCCGCCCGGTCCCGCCCCAGAGCCGGCCCCCCGTCCCCGCTCTCCCAGGACAGCGGCGTCCCCAGCACGGGAAGCGTCCCTGCTGGGACAGTGTGCGTGGGGCACATTTTTATCTTATTTTATTTTCATTTCATTTTTTATTATTTTATTTTGCGGGGCGGACGGTTGCTCCTGCGGCGCACCAGCCAAGGTTTCCTGAAAGGGGCCCCCGCGCTCTCGCGGCTTCCGGGCGCGTTGCCGCGGGTGGGGACTGTCAATCACTGCGGGGGCTGGGCAGGAAATACCATCCCCCACCCTAGTCCCAGCTCCTGGCGGCCCGTCCCGAGCTGGGCTCTGAGCGCACACCGCCCCAACCCCAGGCCGCAGGTGTCCCCGGCCCCGAAAAGAACACTTTTTTTTTTTTTTTTTGTCTTCCCAGGTTGGCTTCGAAGTCCACGCCTTTTCCTTCGGGGTGGTGAGAGGCCGCGACCCTGCGTGACAGACCCCTGAGTCACACGCTCCAAACCTTACCTCCGCTCTCGGCCGGCCCCGCCACCGTCCAGCCGCAGGCTGTGCGGTGACACCTGTGCAATGTGGCCTGTCCCACCCTGGCCCGCCGGGTGAGACTCTCACAGGGCCACGGGGGCGGGCCCTGCCCCCAGGGCCACCTGGGAGCTATGCACACCTGCGTGGAGAGAAGATTCCTCTTTTATTGTCCCAGAATTAGCTCAGCCTGGGGACCTGGTTTTTGTCCCATGCAGATGGTACCCCCCAGCCACAGCCCCTTCGCCCACCTTCTTCCACCCTCCCTCCTCGGCCCAGAGCCCTCCCCCTCAGCCCAATGGCACTTTTTCCCCCGCGTTGCAATCTTGGGGACAGTGGAGGGGTACGCTCCTTGGAAGACCTCAGGATTGTTGTTTACGGAGCTGCTGCAGCCATTTTGGAGCCGTGAGGCAAATCCGCCTGAGAAGGAAACAGAAATGAAAGAAACCAGGGTGGCTTCATGCTGATGGCACATTCCAAGGATACGCTCATCCCCTTTGTCACAATGAGATGCGGGGGGGGGGGGGGGGTGGTCTTTGTTGTTTTTCCAAAGCCGCTCAAAATAACCAGTTCCATAATACGGTGGGCATTTTAGTTTCCAGAATAAAAATTAAATTAATTGGGGGGCGGTTTGAATCGCGTTCCATCGCCAAGGACCCCAAAGTCTGCTTTGCTTGTCTGTTTCGTTTTGATCCCCCCCACCCCAGGGAACCCGGGCTGGGGGTCCCCCAATCTTGAGGCTTCCTTGGGAGGCTCCGTCCTCCGGGGAAAGTCTTCAGGTAGCCCTCAGTGGGCTGCGGCCTCCGGGAGCGCTGTTTATGTGACCAGGCCTCCAATAGGTCTCATCTGTGTTGGTGTGTTTGTATTTATTGGCGTGGTGCCAAGTCGTGGCAGGCTGCAGTTGGAGGCCGCGGTGCCGCCCAGGCTGGGAGCCCAGAGACAGAGAGAGGCTTCTCCAACCTTAAAGCCTCGGTTCAGTGCACACAAAGTGCAATCACAGACTCCGCGTCTCAATCACGAGCCGCCTGCAGCCCTTGGTCTTTTTTATTTACAGACCAGGTCTCCCTCCATGTCTCTCAAAGTTGCTGAGGCTGGCCTCCAACGTGCGATCCTCCTGCCTCAGCCTCCCGAGCCCCTGGGATGACAGGCGTGGGCCCCTGCACCTCCTAAGTCATGCAATTTCGGGTCCCCTCAGCGGCCCAAGAAACGCATCAGCACGGATGCGTGAAAACAAAACAAAACAAAACAAAAAACCACAACTCTGGATGGCCTGACCACCGTCCTCTCCTGGTGACCAGAGAGCGGGTTAGGTGCCCTGGTAGAGCTTTTCCTGGGCCAGGTTTAGAAAGCCTGAGCGTGCAAACCTGGTGTGCCCGGAACACATTTTGCAAACCAGGAAGGCTCTGCAGATTGGTCAATGCAAAAAAAACTAAAATTAAAAAAAAAATGGAGTCGTTCCAAACAGGGACACCCCTGAACCTCTCGGCGTGGAGGCTCAGAGCCTCCCCGGCCCAGGAGGCGCTGAATGAACTGGAGGGAGGCTCAGCCTCCCTCCGTGTCCAGACCACCTCCACTGCCCATTAGCAGCAGAGGTCAATGATCCAGGCACAGGCGGAGGGGACGGGGTGGGGGGGTGGGGGGGGCCTCGACCACGTCCCAAACCTGTGCTGTCCCACGAGGAGCAAGACAAAGATGCCCGCGGAGCCGGAAACGCGTCCCTCGCCTGCGTTTTGTCACCGTATTTCCTTTCGGTCTTCTGTCTGTCGCCCCAGGAATGAGCTCCCTCCTGCGCGTATGCATGTGTAGATAATAATTGCACAGGCAGAGCAGCGCGCGTGCGCACCGTCGACAGGCATGCATCCAATTGCACATAAACGCCGTCGCTATGATCTATGGAGAGGGCGTGCACGGCGTGGATAGAAGACATCTGTATGTGATAAAGCATGTCTACATGTCCACAGAAGCCGGGCGCGGGGGCGCTCGCCCGTCATCCCAGCACTGGGGAGGCCGAGGCAGGAGGATCGCGAGGTCCAAGCCAGCCTCGGCCATGGCGAGGCCCTGAGCCCCTCAGGGAGACCCTGTCTCTAAGAAAATACAAAAAAGGGCTGGGGAGGGGGCCCAGGGGTCGAGTGGTCCTGAGTTCGATGACTGGTACAAAAAAGAAAAAAAAAAAAGAATTTCAAGATGGCAGCCACAGCCCGTGGAACCACTATGGGAATCCATTCTGGGCAAAGACCCACCTGCAAAGATGGCGGGCCCGTGGAATCTGTCCTGGGTAAGACCTCGGAGGAGGCCGTCCCCAGAGCATCCTCGCGTGGTCTCTTCAAAGGATTCCGTCATCCTCAGGGGGTGGTGATCGGAGCCCAAGAGGCGAGTCCGATTTTCGTTGCTATGACAAACTCCTTGACATAAGAAATTTAGAGATGGAAAAATTGGGGGGGTGGCATTTTCAGAGGTTCCTAGGTGGCCGATGCCACGGCTCTGGCCCAAGGGGAGGCAGGACAACATGGCAGCAGGGCCTGGAGGAGGAGGGCAGCTCAGGGAGTGGCACCAGGGGGCAGAGAGAGAGAGAGAGAGAGAGAGAGAGAGAGAGAGAGAGAGAGAGGAAGGAGCCGGGGACAGGAGATAGTCCTCGAGAGCAGATCTCCAGCGACCGGCTTCTTCCAACCAGGTGCCATCCGCTGCGGTTTCCAGCACCTCCCCGTGGTCCCTGCAGCCAGGAACCGTAAGCGGATCAATCCACCGAGGAGGTCAGAGCCCTCGTGACCCCCTTACTCCCCCAGAGCCTCAACCCTGGAGGACAGCCCGGATGCAACCCCAGCGTGAACGTGCCGGAGGAGAGACGAGGACTCGGGGAATCGCGCCTCGAACTTCCCGCTCACCAATAAACACCATGTGTCTGTCCCCTTTCTGGAGAAGGTCAAAGTCCCGGAAGGACAAGGAGCAACGTTCCCAGGGCACAGGCTACACCGTCGCTTCCTAGAGACGCCCCGGCCTGCCCTGGTTCCCCGTGGGCATAGACAGCGCCCATCGGGGCACCGCGGGGTCCTTGGTATTGGACCCGTTCTTGGCTAGCGTCGCAGGCTCCAAGCGGCCTTCAGAGACAGGGGCTGTCATTGTCCCCCTCCTGTTAATGGACGGCCGTCGCCTGGCATCTGCAGAGCTGGGCTTCTGCGTCGAAGGTCCGGTCCTCGCTGGGTGAGGTCAGACCCCCTCACCCCGCAAGTGGGTCTTGAGCACATAGAATCGCACGCGTCCCCCGGGGTGCTGGGCACGCCACGGCTGGGTCTGACCAAGCAGCCAACAGCATACCAGGGGACAGCAGGGACACACCGCTTTCAGCCCTCCTGGGTCTCGGGACTGCCGATGAGGGGAGCGCACCTTCGCGGCCTCCGTCATCGCATGTCACTGCCTTACGAAACCTCCTTCCGTCTGTCCCTCTTCACTGTCTGTCCATCTAGGAATCCATCCATCAGTCCATTCATAGACCCACTTATCCACCCACCCATCCATCCATCCACCATCCACCATCCACCCATCCACCATCCACCATCCACCGTCCACCATCCACCATCCACCCACCATCCACCATCCACCACCACCCACCATCCACCATCCACATCCACCATCCATCCACCATCCACTCATCCACCATCCACCATCCACCGTCCACCATCCCATCCACCCCACCCATCCACCATCCACCATCCACCATCCACCATCCACCATCCACCATCCACCATCCACCGTCCACCATCCACCATCCACCATCCACCATCCACCCACATCCACCATCCACCATCCACCCATCCACCATCCACCATCCACCATCCACCCACCATCCACCATCCACCATCCACCATCCACCATCCACCATCCACCATCCACCCATCCATCCACCATCCACCATCCACCATCCACCATCCACCCACCATCCACCCACCCCACCATCCACACCCATCCACCACCCACCATCCATCCACCATCCACCATCCACCCCACCCATCCACCATCCACCACCATCCACCCACCATCCACCCACCATCCACCATCCACCATCCACCATCCACCACCATCCACCCATCCACCATCCACCATCCATCCACCATCCACCATCCACCCACCATCCACCATCCACCATCCACCATCCATCCCACCATCCATCCACCATCCACCATCATCCACCATCCACCCCACCATCCATCCATCCACCATACCACCATCCATCCACCATCCACCATCCATCCATCCCCATCCACCATCCATCCACCACCACCATCCACCATCCACCATCCACCATCCACCATCCACCATCCACCATCCACCATCCATCCACCATCCACCATCCACCATCCATCCACCATCCACCATCCATCCCATCCACCATCCATCCATCCACCATTCCACCATCCACCATCCACCATCCACCATCCCACCACCATCCACCATCCACCATCCCACCATCCACCATCCATCCACCATCCATCCACCATCCATCCCATCCCACCCATCCATCCACCCATCCATCCACCACCATCCACCATCCATCCACCCATCCACCATCCCATCACCATCCACCACCATCCACCATCCACCATCCACCATCCACCATCCATCCACCATCCACCATCCACCATCCACCATCCACCATCCCCACCATCCACCATCCATCCATCCACCATCCACCACCACCATCCACCATCCACCATCCATCCACCATCCACCATCCACCATCCATCCACCATCCACCATCCACCATCCACCATCCACCATCAACCCATCCACCACCATCCACCATCCACCATCCACCATCCATCCACCATCCACCACCCACCATCCACCATCCACCCACCATCCATCCACCATCCATGCCACCATCCCATCCACCATCCACCATCCACCATCCACACATCCACCATCCACCCATCCACCCCATCCACCATCCCATCCACCATCCACCATCCACCATCCCATCCACCATCCACCATCCACCATCCACCATCCACCACCACCACCACCATCCACCATCCACCATCCACCATCCACCATCCATCCACCCATCCACCATCCACCATCCACCCACCACCATCCACCATCCACCCCATCCACCATCCATCCACCATCCACCATCCACCACCATCCACCATCCACCATCCATCCACCATCCACCATCCACCACCATCCACCACCATCCACCATCCACCATCCACCATCCACCCATCCACCATCCATCCACCATCCACCACACCATCCACCATCCCACCACCATCCACCATCCACCATCCACCACCACCACCCACCATCCACCATCCACCATCCATCCACCATCCACCATCCACCATCCATCCACCATCCACCATCCACCATCCACCATCCATCCATCCATCCACCCACCATCCCACCATCCACCATCCACCACCACCCATCCACCATCCACCATCCACCACCATCCACCATCCACCATCCACCATCCACCACCATCCACCATCCACCATCCACCATCCACCATCCACCATCCACCATCCACCATCCACCATCCACCCACCATCCACCATCCACCATCCACCACCATCCATCCACCACCATCCACCATCCACCATCCACCATCCACCATCCATCCACCATCCACCATCCACCACCATCCACCATCCACCACCATCCTTCCACCATCCACCCATCCACCATCCACCACCATCCACCATCCACCATCCCCCATCCACCATCCACCCACCATCCACCATCCACCCATCCATCCCACCATCCACCCATCCACCATCCACCATCCACCATCCACCACCCATCCACCATCCACCATCCACCATCCCATCCACCATCCACCCATCCACCATCCACCCACCATCCACCATCCACCATCCACCATCCACCATCCACCACCATCCACCATCCACCATCCACCATCCACCATCCACCACCATCCACCATCCCATCCACCATCCACCATCCACCATCCACCATCCATCCACCATCCACCATCCACCACCACCATCCATCCACCATCCACCATCCACCCATCCACCATCCACCATCCACCATCCCACCATCCACCATCCACCATCCACCATCCATCCACCATCCACCCATCCACCATCCATCCACCATCCACCATCCACCATCCACCATCCACCATCCACCATCCACCCCCATCCACCATCCACCCATCCACCATCCACCATCCACCCATCCACCATCCACCATCCATCCACCATCCACCATCCACCATCCACCCATCCACCATCCACCATCCACCATCCATCCCATCCACCATCCACCCATCCACCATCCACCATCCACCATCCCATCCACCATCCATCCACCATCCACCATCCACCATCCACCATCCATCCATCCACCATCCACCATCCACCATCCACCATCCACCATCCCATCCATCCACCATCCACCATCCACCATCCACCATCCACCATCCCATCCACATCCATCCACCATCCACCATCCACCATCCACCATCCACCATCCACCCATCCATCCACCATCCACCATCCACCATCCACCCACCATCCACCATCCACCATCCACCATCCACCATCCACCACCATCCACCATCCACACCATCCACCATCCATCCATCCACCATCCACCATCCACCATCCATCCACCATCCACCATCCACCATCCACCATCCACCATCCACCATCCACCATCCATCCACCATCCACCCATCCACCCACCATCCACCGTCCATCCCACCATCCACCATCCACCATCCACCATCCACCATCCACCATCCACCATCCACCATCCACCATCCACCATCCACCATCCATCCACCACCATCCATCCATCCATCCATCCCATCCACCATCCACCATCCACCATCCACCACCATCCACCATCCACCCACCATCCACCATCCACCCATCCACCATCCACCATCCACCATCCACCCACCATCCACCATCCACCATCCACCATCCACCATCCACCATCCACCATCCACCATCCACCATCCACCATCCACCATCCATCCCACCATCCACCATCCACCACCCATCCACCATCCACCCACCATCCACCATCCACCACCACCACCCACCATCCACCATCCACCATCCACCATCCACCATCCACCATCCACCATCCACCATCCATCCACCATCCACCATCCACCATCCACCACCACCCACCATCCACCATCCACCACCCACCATCCACCATCCACCATCCACCATCCACCATCCACCCCATCCACCATCCACCATCCACCATCCACCATCCACCATCCACCATCCACCATCCACCCACCATCCACCATCCACCATCCACCCATCCACCATCCACCATCCACCATCCACCATCCACCCACCATCCACCATCCACCATCCACCATCCACCATCCACCATCCACCATCCACCATCCACCATCCACCATCCACCATCCACCATCCACCATCCACCATCCACCATCCACCCACCATCCACCATCCACCATCCACCACCATCCACCACCATCCACCATCCACCATCCACCCATGCCTCTCTGTGCCCATCCGTCCATCCACGCACACACATATGCATATATCTCTCTAATCTTCGTTCCCCTGGTCCTTATTGTCCCATGAAGCAGTGACTGACCATGGCTATGACAAACACCAGGAGCAGAACCCCAAGCGGCAGCCCCGGCACGTGAAGTGGACAGAGCTTGCTTTGGCCCTCCGTGTTCCACCCTGGGGTCAGACCGTGACACCTGCAGGACGGACTTGTGCCTTCTCTCGATGTGCAGACCGTCAGCTCCCTCTGCCCCCCAGTGGGTGGGTCTCGCTCCACGGTTGGCCGCGGTGTCAGAGGAGCCAGGAGGTTTCCGGCTCCCGAAATCAGATCTGCTTCCCCAGTCGGGGATGCTGTGGAGGAGGGTGGACGGGGGCCGTCTCGGTGGCCAACGCCACGTCGTCACCCCGGGACAGTGGATGGATCTGGATGTTGAATGCCGCAGGAAATGGCAAGGGGCGTCGCTGTGCACAGCTGGTGTTGCCACGTGCGCACCCACAGGGGCTTCTCTTTGAAACCGGCATCTGGAAATCATCGTCCCCCCTCTGGGAAGTGGCGAGGCCAGTCCCTGGAATCCCTGACACCCTGACTCCGACGCCGCGCGGCCCCCGTGGGGACACTTCGCGCCCCGACTGGAAGACGATGTGTCCAGAGGAGATGTCATCTCTGGTGCGTTGTCATTAATGAGGCCACAGACAACTGAACCAGCTCTGGGTCCGCACGCTCCGAATGTCCCCAACATGTAGGGACCAGCACGGGGGATTCGTGAGGGCCCCGCCCCTCCCGAGGCCTTCCGGGAGTGCTGAGCCATCTCTCCAGGGAATTCTGGGGCAGAACCGCCACTCGTGGCTTGCATGTCCCTGGCCAAGGCCGCCATTTTGATTCATGCTCCAGGGTCTCGTCGCTGCATTTCCCATGGACCCGGGCAGAGGCCGACCTCCCTCCACGGCCTCCAGGGAGGCTCCTCCTCCTCCCCAGCTCCTGGGACTCCAGGTGGCCCTGGGCTGGTGGCCCTGTCCCTCCAGCCTCGGCCTCCGTCTCCACGGGGCTCCTCCTCTGAATCTGTGTCCCCTCTTCTGTCTCTTGAGAGGACACGGCCACTGCACGAGGGCCACCTGGCCCAGGAGGAGCCCGTCTCAGGACCCTCCACTACCTCCCTCCGCAGAGTCCCCGCGGCCACGCCAGGTCCCGTTCTGAGGTTCTGGGTCCATGACCATTTTGGGGGAGGCGCTCTGCACCCCAATTGCATCAGGTGTCCTCGCCCAGCCTCCGCCCACAGTTCCAGACGCCAGCAGGTCCAGCGGTCTCCAGCGAGGCCTTAAACACTGAGGCCGTGTCCTCTGGAGCCCCCTCCACGCTGCTCAGTAAATGGGGGACGGGGACACAGCGGAACCAACCCCGCAGCCATGCTCGGAAGGGACGGTCAGAAGACGGGGGGGGCCGAGCCGGTGCCGGGGAGTTCCCGGGCGGGGAAACAACAGGGACGACCGCGCGGCTCCTTCCCGTCGCGGGTTCTCTGAGAGGCACGGGCCTGGCCTGCAGGGCCACCCGGCTGCCGCCCGCTGGGGACACGCGGCGGTGGACGCGGCTTCTCCTCAGAACTGGAAGCCAAAGGCACTGGGGCGGCCCTGGGCGGGCACCTGCCGCTCCTCCTGGAATGCGCAGGGGACAGGGGACGGCCCAGCGGGGTCCCTGCCCCACCCACGGGCCCCACCAGACAGCCGCGCCTCGGGGCAGGGCACGGGGTGTGAGCGTGGGGGGACGGGGGACGGGTGGGCGGATGGGTGGATGGGTGGACAGACGGTGGATGGGTGGATGGGTGGACGGACGGGTGGACAGACGGGTGGATGGGTGGACGGACGGGTGGGACGGGTGGACGGGTGGACGGACGGGTGGACGGGTGGGCGGACAGGTGGACAGACGGGTGGACGGACGGGTGGACGGGTGGACGGACGGGTGGACGGGTGGACGGACGGGTGGACGGGTGGACGGACGGGTGGACGGGTGGACGGACGGGTGGACGGGTGGACGGACGGGTGGACGGACGGGTGGACGGGTGGACGGACGGGTGGACGGGTGGACGGACGGGTGGACGGACGGACGTGGACGGACGGGTGGACGGGTGGACGGACGGGGTGGACGGGTGGATGGGTGGACGGACGGGTGGACGGGTGGACAGACGGGTGGGCGGACGGGCGGACGGGTGGACAGACGGGTGGACGGGTGGAACGGGTGGGACGGGTGGACGGGTGTGGACATGGACGGGTGGACGGGTGGACGGGTGGACGGGTGGACGGGTGGACAGACGGGTGGACGGGTGGACGGACAGGTGGACGGGGTGGACGGGTGGACGGACGGGTGGACGGGTGGACAGACGGGTGGACGGGTGGACGGGTGGACAGACGGGTGGACGGGTGGGCGGACGGGTGGACGGGTGGACGGGTGGACGGGTGGACGGACGGGTGGACAGACGGGTGGACGGGTGGACGGGTGGACAGACGGGTGGACGGGTGGACGGACGTGTGGACAGGTGGGTAGACGGGTGGGTGGACCGGTGGGTAGACAGGTGGGCGGACGGGTGGACTGGTCAGTGGACGGACGGGTGGACGGGTGGGTGGGAGGTGGAGACGGACAGACAGTCCAGCAGGACTGATTCTCACAGCCCTCTTTGTCGCCGTCTCAGCGTGCCCGAGCGTCCCCGAGTCCCCGGGTCCCCGACGCCTCCTTCCTCAGGACGAGCTCCAGGTGCCCAGGCCCGTCTGTCGGGCGAGCGGGGGCCGAGGCCTGGCCCGCAGGGTCGAGGGCAGCCGGGCACTCGTCCTCGGGTGTCCGCGGGTGGGGAGGGTCGCCGTCCCGGGAGGGTCTTCAGATCCGTGCGGCTGAGACCGCGCTCCAGCTGCGTCCTGGTGACCCCCCCCCCCCGGCTGCCCCGCGGGTCACCCCCGGCTGGGAAGTTTGTGGACCTGCTAACGAACCCGGCCAGGTCCCCAGCTCCGGCCGCGGCTCTGCTGTGGCGTCCTCCTGGTTCCCAGGGGCGCCTGCTCCCGGGTCCCCACAGGGTGGGAGGGCAGGGCGCTGGGGTCTCTTGGTAAGGACCCTCGTCCCTCCCTGGGCTGCAGGCCGCCTCCCAGCGTAGGCGACGGGGATCAGATCCAGGGAGCGTTTGGAGCACGAAGAAAAGCCAGCGACTCGGTGGGACTGTTTTGTCTTTGCCTATGCCGCTTATGAGCACGGCCGGGCTCACCAACAGCAGTGACGACCCAGGAAGGCACCTGGGCCGTTTTCGATCATGGGACATGACCTTTTGACACTCCCTGTGTCTGAGCAGGTGGAGACGCTGGTCCCCGAGAGCTCCTGCTGCTGTCTTCTCAGCCTTGCCACCTAAAGACGTGAAGGCCGGTGCAGCAGCAGCCCTTGGGTGCTGAGAGGACATGCTGAGTCTCCTCAGGGTCTCATCCACCCAAAAAGTAAATGAATGAGGATAAGTTAACTTGGTAATTAATTTAAAAACTTAATTATTCATTCACTTAATAGTCCTTGCTCCTCTTTATCGTCTGAGAGAAGATGATTATATACTCTCCATTTTTCTCCCAAATATGAACCGAGAGGAACCTGAAAATCTCCAAAAAACACATATGGGTTTTCTTTTTTCTTTTTCTTTCTTTTTAAAAAATCTTTTTGGGGGGCTGGGATTGTGGCTCAGCAGTAGAGCGCTCGCCTAGCACGTGCGAGGGCCCGGGTTCGATCCTCAGCACCACGTACAAATAAACGCATTGTGTACAACTAAAAGCAAATAAATAAATATTTTTTAAAAAAATCTTTTTGGTTGAGTGGGGATAACTGGGGATTGAACTCAGGGGCGTCCGACCCCGAGCCACACCCAGCCCTATGTTTGTATTTTATGTAGAGACAGGCTCTCCCTGAGTGGCTCAGGGCCTCGCCATGGCTGAGGCTGGCTTGGACCTCGCGATCCTCCTGCCTCAGCCTCCTCAGCCGCTGGGATGACAGGCGTGCGCCACCGCGCCTGGATGGTGGTTCTACGCTCTTTATATATTCCTTCCCTACATTTTTACGGCACGCATCCCGCACCTGTTTCCTTTCTCCAAAGACTGGAGCTCCAACCACCTGATTTCTATTTCCAGGTCGGCACAAGTGGTCCCCTCCAAACTGACAGACCCCCCTGCCGTCCGTCCCCAGGTCCCCACGCACAGCACGCACTTCGAACACCACCTCTTTTGGAGCTACCCCAAAACCCTGAGCCCCAAGGAGAGATGATTGGCAGGAGGCTGGTGGCCTTAATGAGTTCCAACTTCAGATGGCAAAATTCATCCAACACCGGGTGCAAGAAAGAACCAGCTGGTGGTCTGAGCTAAGCACTGGCCTCTCCAGTTGGATGTGTCTCCCAGGTGGACACCTGGACGTGCCTTCCTATATGGAGCATCCGTCGACCGGCAGATGCCATCGTCTCGTCCTTCTTCATGGCTGAGTAATATTCCACCCTGCATAGGCACCACCTTGTCCTTATCCATCCGCGCATGGACTGGTCACGCCGTCCCGCAGACGGGGACATGCACAACAACAACGCGGGGGCCCCGAGGCCAAGAGATGCTCCCAACCTCGATGCCAAGGCCTCCTCTGGGAATCAGAGGCCAATCCAAGTCAGTGGGGGCTCTTGAACCTTTCTTTTTTGGGGGTGAGCACGGAGTGAACTCAGGGGCTCTCGACCCCCGGGCCACGTCCCCAGCCCTTTTTATTTTATTTTTTTTTATTGAGAGACAGGATCTCACGGAGTGGCTCAGGATTTCACAAAGTGGCTGAGGCTGGCCTCCAACGTGCGATCCTCCTGCCTCAGCCTCCTGCTCTGAGGGAGTTTGACTGTCCACCTGGGGTCACCAACAGTGATCACCTCCTTTCCTTTTCATTGTTATTTTTTTAACGACCACCATCCTAATTCGGGGGTTTTAAAAGTTGTTCTGCGCTAGGTTTTGTTTCTTTTTTTTTTTTTTTTTTTTTTTAATTCACATCAAGAGCTTGGGTGTTTTTTGTCCTTAACTTTTTTTTGTTTGTTTGTTTTGTTTTGGTCTTAAAATGAGAACTGAAACTATTGAACTGCAAGTTCGGACACTGTACTGCTTTATGGGCTGGCCACCCTCAAAGTCATACGCTGGTGGCATTTGGGGCTGGGGTCTTTGGGAGGGACTCAGGTAGCTGAGCTCGGGAGGGTGAGATGAGGGGCTTCATGACTCAGCCCAGGGCGTGGCCTCCACCACCAGGGACCCAGCAAGGAGGCCCTCAGCAGAGGCCAGCCTTACCCTTCCGCGTCCCAAACCATGTGGCCCCGGAAACCTTCCTGCTCTCTACCGTGCCCGGTCTCTGGGCTTCTGTGACAGCACCCGCAAGGGAACTCGGGACCCGCGGACGGACTGAGAACCCGGGTTCCGTCCCCAGCGCCGACTCCGCAGAACACGACAACAACAAAAATGTCATCTGAGTCAAAAAAAAAAAAAAAAAAATGAAGCTACGCCACGCCGAGGTGCTAACCACTGAGCTCCACGCCCAGCCCTGGCCACGCGGCCGTGGGGACCAATGGGCCAACTTTCTAGGGGACAGCAAGGGGACAGTGATCTTCAGGGTCCCCCGGGGGCCATGTGCCACCTGGAACCCAGGGGTGGGAGAACCCATCGCTCCGTCGTTGCAGCCTTCACTGGGGTTATTTATCACGACGTCCCCCGAAACCAGGGTCTCGCGGAGTGACTCAGGGCCTCGCCATGGCTGAGGCTGGCGTTGACGTCGCGATCCTCCTGCCTCAGCCTCCCAAGGGCTGGGACGACACGCGTGCACCCCCGCGCCCGGCTCCTCAGCCCTTTTTATTTTTTTTTATGTAGAGACAGTTGCTTAGGGCCTGGCTGGGTTGCTGAGGCTGGCCTCCAACTTGCATCCTCCTGCCTCAGCCTCCGGAGTCGCTGGGATGACCGACCGGCACCACCACGTTTGCCTAAGACGCAGTTGTACTCGAACGTTTATATTTTACTTTATTTATTTGAGAAACCACCCTCCTGCCCCTGAGCTACACCCCTGCCCCTCTCTGAGCTCCGTCCTGCAGCAGGGACACACAAGGCGCACCGAGGCAGCCACACAGGAGGAACCACGGGAGTCCGAGCCCCACGTCCCCCCACCCGGGCCGTCAGCCTCCAGGCTCAGCCTCCGGGGCCAAGGATGCGCGGGGGAGCACGTGACCTGGGGTCCCCGTCTGCAGAGCGCCCCCGTGTGGCCGCAGCGACACACGGCAGCGGCCCCTCCTCGAGCTCTGGGGACGAGCCCGGGAAATTGGTGCCTACGGCCGGGTCCTCGGGAACGGTGCTGCAGCGTGCCCTGCTCCGAGGGTCGACGAGGGGTCCCGGCTCGCCGAGGAGCAGAAGGATCTCCCGTGGGAGACCCAGTGGGTGCAGCCCGAGGAGGAGGAGCACGCTGGTAGTATCAGCGGCGCAGGAGGCCGAGGCGGGAGGATTGCAAGCTGGAGGCCAGCCTCAGCAATTTAGCGAGGCCCTAAGCCACTCAGCGAGACCCCGTCTGTAAGTGAAAATGTTCAAAAAAGGGCCGGGGGTGTGGCTGGCGGGGGGTTAAGTGGCCCTGGGTTCCATCCCTAGTACCATAAAAAGGGGGGAAATGTATAAAGGGTGGAGCCAGGTTCCGGGGAGCGCGGCTGCTATCCCAGCGACTTGGGAGGCTGAGGCAGGAGGATCGCGAGGTCCAAGCCAGCCTCAGCCACAGCGAGGCCCTAAGCAACTCAGGGAGACCCTGTCTCTCAATAAAATGTGAAATAGGGCTGGGGACGGGGCTCAGGGGTCTGAGCGCCCCTGAACGCAACCCCTGGCGGCCCCCCACCACCACCAAAACCAGAGAGGACTTTGCACCCCGACAAGCTTGTAGCTAACAATGGGCATTTGGGGGCTGCTTCACCGAGTTGCTTAGGGCCTTGCTAAGTGGCTGAGGCTGGCTTGGACCTCGCGATCCTCCTGCCTCAGCCTCCCGAGCCGCTGGGATGACGGTAGTGCCCCCCTGTGCTGGCGATTTTTTTTTTTTTTAACTTTAATTTTTTTCTTTTTCTTGTTTTTTTTTTTTTTTTTTTTTGCAGGACCCGTCCACCCTGGTCCTCATGCATGCTACACCCCCAGCCCCCAGTTCCTCAAGTTTGCAACACGACTCCCCAGAAAATATCTGGGGAAGACCTACTACGAAACTCCCCTGGGACTAGGGACCTCTCATTTATTTTAATTCTGACCGTTTTTTGTTTTTTTTTTTGTTTTTTTTTTTTGGTACCAGGGATTGAACTCAGGGGCCCTCGACCCCTGGGCCCCCTCCCCAGCCCTTTTTTTTTTGTATTTTATTAGAGACAGGGTCTCCCTGAGTGGCTCAGGGCCTCGCCATGGCAGAGGCTGGCTTGGACCTCGCGATCCTCCTGCCTCAGCCTCCCGAGGGCTGGCATGACAGGCGGGCGCCCCCCCGCGCCCAGCTTCCATTTTTAATATAATGGAAACACCCACCCTAGTTCTTGGGCTAATGAGAAGCCCAGCATTTCTTTATATTTTTAATATCACAGAGAACATCGCGGCCCCCCGGGGAAGTGCTCGGGAGCCGCATCTCTGGGGCGGGAGCCAGCTGGCTGGTCGGATCCTCCTGTTTGTTCGGAGCGCGCTCATTACAGATGCAGCGGCCGGGTGCAGACACTTGCCTTCTTGAAACATTATGCTAGGCTTCTTTAAAAACAAAAATGTGGGGGCTGGATTGCAGAGTAAGAGCATCGGGGAGCTGGGGACGCGCTGTGCATGTGGCAGACCAGCCCTGGCGTGGTCCCAGCAGGGACAGTCCCAGCTCCCAGGGATGGCTGGTCCCCGGCTGCGCTGTCCCACGGCACCATCCGCACGGGGACCCCAATACCCAGCCAGAGCGACGTAGAGGAGGGGAAGTGGATCTGAGCTCCCGGTGTCGGAGGCTCCGTCCGCGGTGGCCACGGCCCTGGCCCGAGGGGACGCAGGACAAGATGGCGGCAGGGCCTGGAGGAGGAGGGCAGCTCAGGACACGGCACCAGGGGGCAGAGAGAGCTCTGCTCACCAGGGACAGGATGGAGACCCCAAGGCACAGCCCAGGGACCCCCTCCTCCAGCCACACCCACCTGTCTATACACAGTCACCACCCAGTGAGTCCATGCAAGTGGATTAATCCACTATTAGTCTACACCACTCACCACCCAATCATTTCACCTCTGAAAAGAAAACATAAAGGTGGAAAAGTCTATTCAAGCTCATGGTGTCAGAGGTTTAGTCCATGGTGGCCGACGCCACGGCTCTGGCCCAAGGGGAGGCAGAACAAAATGGCGGAAGGACCTGGGGGAGGAGGGCAGCTCAGGACGTGGCACCAGGGGGCAGAGAGAGCTCTGCTCACCAGGGACAGGGATGGAGACCCCAAGGCCCAGCCCAGGGACCCTCCTCCAGCCACACCCACCTGCTGTGGTCACCACCCAGTGAGTCCATGCAAGTGGATTAATCCACTATTCGTCTACACCTCTCACCACCCAATCATTTCATCTCTGAAAAGAAAACATAGAGGAGGAACAGTAATTCGCGGCTCCCGGTGTCGGAGGCTCCGTCTGTGGTGGCCGACGCCACAGCCCCTGGCCCAAGGGGAGGCAGGACAACATGGCGGCAGGGCCTGGAGGAGGAGGGCAGCTGAGGACATGGCGCCAGGGGGCAGAGAGGGCTCTGCTCACCAGGGACAGGGCGGAGACCCCCAAGGCCCAGCCCAGGGACCCTCCTCCAGCCACACCCCACCTGCCTGCAGTCGCCACCCACTGAGTCCGTGCAAGTGGATTAATCCACTTTCCGTCTACACCTCTCCTAACCCCATCACTCCACCTCCGGACCTTCCTGCTCTCACACAGCAGCTTTGAAGGAGACCTCGTGCGCAGACCTTCACACAGCTCCTGTTTATCTGTCCCCTGGTGCTGTGCGTCGTGGGCGGCACTGGACCTCGTCTTAGAGAACGTAGCCTGCACCGGTGTCTCTGCAAGGCCCGCGGTGAGCCTCCGTACAGAACCACCCACGCGTAGCACGAGTGAATGGCGAACCGTCTTGGTGTCCCCGGCGCCAAACGCACGTCCACGGCCAACGGAATGGACCACGTTGGTATTTTAAATCAGAATATGCATTGATCGTGTCCCCTGGTCCTCTCCGAAGTCCTTCTGCAAGCCAGAGGCTGTGCTAAAGCGGGGAACTTCGCATGGGTGAAGAAGAGTCCCTGGAACACACCTTGAAAGAACAGCAATCAACCAACAGGAAGAACAGCAATTACTAAAAAGGGCTGAGGAGCCGGGCACGAGGGTGCACGCCTGTCATCCCAGCACTTTGGGAGGCTGAGGCAGGAGGATCGTGAGGTCCAAAGCCAGCCTCAGCCATGGCGAGGCCCTGAGCCACTCCGTGAGACCCTGTCTCTAATAAAATACAAAAAAGGGCTGGGGATGTGGCCCCGGGGTCGAGGGCCCCTGAGTTCAATCCCCAGTACCACAAAAAAAAAAAAAAAAAAAAACAGCCATTAGTAAATGGGTAAGTCAAGTCAACTGGGTCACGTGTTGATAAGAGTAACTAGATTGAAGCAGGCAGAGAAATGCAAGTCAAGAGCAGCGTGAGATACCCCGTCATGTGACGAAGGTGGCTCAAATAAAAAGACAGACAATAGCAAGTGTCGGCAAACACTTGGGCATCGTTGGCAGGAAGGCAAGTTGGTGAAGCTGCTCTGGGGAACAGTCTGGGAGCTCCTTAAACGGCTAAGCACAGACTGATCGTGTGGTCCAGGTGTTCTACGGCTAGGTGTATGCCCCAAATCATACATGGTGGCCACTCAAACAAGTCCCCGACTATGAGCGTTCATAGCTGCTTCCTTCGTGGACATCAAACCCTGGAAACTACCCTCACGTCCATCGGGATATGAGTGGAGAAAGGAAATCGGACCCAGCCACACCATGGAATATCATTCACCCCCCAAAAGGGAAGAAGTGCGTATGTGCGGTGCCACAGGCATGAACGTCCAATCTATGACGCTGAGTGGGGAAAAAGAAAAGAAAAAGTCAGACGCAAATGCCATCCTGTGCAGGATGATGCTAATGTGACGTGCCCATGATTGGCAGATCCACGGGTACGAGGAGTAGATGCATGGTTGCCCATTCAGGGGAGACGGCAGGATCGGGGCTGACGAGTAAAGGATGCAGGATTCCTTAGAGCACCATGACCATGGTCTCAAGGTGACCGTGCCCAGAGATACCCCGCTCTAAGTCACTGAATCCCATGCGATCCCTGACTTTGACTTACAAATTTTTAAAATTAAGATTAATTTCAACTTTACCATGGTGCAAAATGATACACACTCAGTAGAAACGGCGCTTTTGTTAGATTTTGATTTTCCCCCCTCCCCAGGCTCATGCTGGGCTCAGGTAAGCATCTGAGCATGCTGGAGGTAGGATTGGGTCAGCTATCCTGGACGGGGAGGCTAGGTGCATCCAAGGCTCTTCTGATTCATCGTATTCCCAGCTGTTTGCCCAGGAAATACTGCTGCCATCTCTAGGAACAGAGAGGTTCTACAACTTTTTCATGACCCAGGAAGTGGAACTATCATCTCTAGGAACTAGGAATACCTATGACCTTCCAATGGCCCAGGAAGTACAACCGCCGTCTCCAGGCACCAGCAACATCTATGGCCTACCAATGACCCAGGAAGTACAACCGCCTTCTCCAGGCACCAGGAACACCTGTGGCCTACCAATGACCCAGGAAGTACAACCGCCATCTCCAGGCACCAGGAACATCCATGACCTTCCAAAGGCCCAGGAAGTACAACTGTCACTTCTACAAACCAGAGACATGTATGACCTTCCAAGGACCCAGGAAGCTCTACAACCACCATCTCCAGGCACAATGACCCAGGAACACCTATGGCCTACCAATGTCCCAGGAAGTACAACCGCCTTCTCCAGGCACCAGGAACACCTGTGGCCTACCAATGACCCAGGAAATACTGCTGCCATCTCTAGGAACAAAGAGGTTCTACAACTTTTCCATGACCCAGGAAGTGGAACTATATCTCTAGGAACTAGGAATACCTATGACCTTCCAATGACCCAGGAAGTACAACTGCCTTCTCCAGGCACCAGGAACACCTATGGCCTACCAATGACCCAGGAAGTACAACCGCCTTCTCCAGGAACCAGGAACACCTATGGCCAATGACCCAATGACCGCCAGGCACCAGAACATACATGAACCGTACAACCATCTCCAGGCACCAGGAACATCCATCCAGGACCTTCCAAAGGCCCAGGAAGTACAACTGTCACTTCTACAAACCAGAGACATGTTATGACCTTCCAAGGACCCAGGAAGCTCTACAACCACCATCTCCAGGCACCAGGAACACCTGTGGCCTACCAATGACCCAGGAAGTACAACCGCCTTCTCCAGGAACCAGGAACACCTATGGCCTACCAATGACCCAGGAAGTACAACCGCCACCCTCCAGGCACCAGGAACATCCATGACCTTCCAAAGGCCCAGGAAGTACAACTGTCACTTCTACAAACCAGAGACATGTATGACCTTCCAAGGACCCAGGAAGCTCTACAACCACCATCTCCAGGCACCAGGAACCAGGAACACCTATGGCCAATACCAATGTTCCACCAGGAAGTACTTCCAAACCGCCTTCTCCAGGCACCAGGAACACTCTGTGGCCTACCAATGATGGTCCCAGGAAGTACAAAACCGCCTTCATGTCCAGGCACCAGGAACACCTATGGCCTACCAATGACCCAGGAAGCACAACTGCCTTCTCCAGGCACCAGGAACACCTATGGCCTACCAATGACCCAGGAAGTACAACCGCCTTCTCCAGGAATCAGGAACACCTATGGCCTACCAATGACCCAGGAAGTACAACCGCCATCTCCAGGCACCAGGAACATCCATGACCTTCCAAAGGCCCAGGAAGTACAACTGTCACTTCTACAAACCAGAGACATGTATGACCTTCCAAGGACCCAGGAAGCTCTACAACCACCATCTCTAGGAACCAGGAACACCTATGGCCTACCAATGTCCCAGGAAGTACAACCGCCTTCTCCAGGCACCAGGAACACCTGTGGCCTACCAATGACCCAGGAAGTACAACTCCATGTAGGAACCAGGAACACCTATGGCCTTCCCATGGGCCAGGAAGTACCGCTACCATCTCTGGGAACCAAGATGCGCTACAACTTTTCTGTGACCCAGGAAGTACAACACCATCTCCAGGAACCTGCACGTTCTACAACCTCCCTGTGACCCAGGAAGTACAATGACCCCTCCCTGAGGCAAAAAGGCCTACCACCTTCCCACTGAGGGTGTGAAGGACTCACCACCCCACCATACCATGGCCGGAGGTCAGAATGTGCAAACTCAAAACACGTCACTTTGGCACATTAATTCCCTGGAGCCAAAAGAAATTGAGAACTAGGCCAGACAGAAAGGGCTCGTCACCTTTCCTCCATCAGAGTGGCCTTGTTTCCGCTGGACCTCGGTGACGCTGTTCCTGCCCAGCAGGAAGCCCCAAGTCCTGACTGGGTGAGGCGGGCCCACTCCTGGGTGTGACAGACTGCGCCTTTCTTTGTCTCTATGTTGAATAATTGCTGAAATTGAGTTAATTAAAAAATAAATAAAACTAAATGGCTGACTGGTTTAGAGAGATTTTAAGTCTGTAAAGACTTTTAAATGCCTGATGCATTTGGGCAGGGTGGGGAATTGTTTTCTCTTGGTATACTCCCGCCACACCACTCTTCATACTTTCGTTGCTGTAACAAAATACCTGAGGCGATCCATTTCTCCAGGGCCCTGTGCCGATTTTGAAGATCCCGATCACAGCGACGACTAAGAAGAAAATTTGTCAAAACGGTGTTTCTTCCTCTGTGGAATCCAGTCCCCCTCCTCTCCTAGAACATCACCCACATCTCTCGGTCCATGCAATTCCCACCAAACCCTGGCTGGGGGCCTCTGATGGGTTTTCTGCCCCCGATCCCACCTCCAGAGTTGCATTTTTTTTTTTTTTTTGCAACAGGCAATTATGTTTGCGATATTATTAGTAGTATATCATCGCCACGGGCAGCAGGCGTTCACGGAATTGCAAAAAGAATTCCATGTGCGCGTTCTGGGAAGCGCAGGACCATCAGACTTTCCATCACACGGACAGACGTGGGAATGCGGTGACCCCTCGCCTGGCCAGTCCACGACCTCATCCTCTTGGTGGCCTCCCCGACCCCCCCCCCCGCATTCCCCAACACCAGCTCCCCGTGCCCACGGTGCATGCACCCAAGGGGAAATAAAAGGGAGAAATGAAAGCCGTGCTGCATTTCCATCTGTGTACATGCTCAGCACCACCCAAGGGTCTGCAGAGATCCAGCAGCCTTCAGGGACTCCCACAGCTGAGAGCACAAAACTATTTACGGCCCCGTCTCACAGCTAGTAAATATGCACACACGTCGTTCCTTGCACCAGCCCAAATAGGACCCAAGAAAAATAGGATAGGTTGCCCCAAATGTGCCTCTTGGGCATGCTGGATATTTCAGGCTGATTATTTTGAGAAATTGCAGACATAAGAGAAGCTCAGAAGACAGATTAGAAATCATCCTATGGCCGGGCCCGGTGGCGCACGCCTGTCATCCCAGCACTCGGGAGGCTGAGGCAGGAGGATCGCAAGGTCAAAGCCAGCCTCAGCCATGGCAAGGCCCTTAGCCACTCAGTGAGACCCTGTCTCTAAAAAAAAATAAAAAAAAAAAAAGGGCTGGGGATGGGGCCCAGGGGTCGAGGGCCCCTGAGTTCAATCCCCGGTACCAAAAAAGGCCAGAGATCTTGAGGGGACCTTCCTACGGTCGTACGTGCTGAGAATCAAATTTAGGTTCTGATTTCTGAAGGACATAAGATGTGAATGTCCTGATTCCAGGACCCAGGTGTGCAAAATCGTCCCCATTTCTTGGAGTTGTCCTAATGACCATGAAGGTATAGAACTGGGGACAGGTGTCCTTTCCTGAGGAACTCCAGCTGTCCTCACAGCTACTGTCCAAATGCACCTCGGAAGCACCGTCCGAGGCACGGGGCACGATCGTTCAGACACGGCTGATTCCTTTCTTCCTCGCCCCATGAAAAAGCTTCTTGCCAAAATCCACTAGCACTTCTCCTAAACCCGTCTGCAATGTGACTTTTCCCTCCGGCTAAACCCAGTTTGGAGAGTTTGTCGTTGCTAATGATTTTCCTGTGCTTTTCTGTGACGGTCACCGAGCCCAGTGTCACTTGCTGATGGGTGGGCCCCGACACTGTCAACGGGGCTGGCGGTGGCGGTGGGGGGGGGGGGGCAGGTTGTTCCAGAACCTTCTCCACCTCTTGGTTCTCCACAGTCTCAACTGGGACCCAGCATTAGGAAGACGGGGAGGACAGGTGGCATCTCCAATATGGGCGCCATTTTGCTCACTTCAAAGCTAAGAATGGAGGTGAGACTCTTCACGCCGGAAGTCGGCCAAGGACAGACTACGGACGGACACCCTCTGCTCGTTTGCCAACAGGAACACGAGCCCTCAGAAGCCCAGGTGAGAAACCCGGCGCAGTGGCGCACGCCTGGAATCCCACCCAGGTACTGGGGAGGCTGAGGCAGGAGGATCACAAATTCGAGGCCAGCCTCAGCTGCTTAGTGAGACTTGAAGACACTCGGTGAGAGCTTGTCTCGATTTCATAAAGGAAGGCTGGGGATGGAGCTCGTGGTGGGGTGCTTGCCTAGCCTCCAGGAGTCCCTGGGATTGACCCCCAGCATCAGAAAAAAAAAAGTCAGAGACGCACCTTGCATAGGTCTCTGTTTTTCTGGGCCAGGTGGCTGTCATTGGCATCGGCACCGTCACCGAGAGCTGCAAGTGCTCCGAATTCCTCCTCCCAGGTCGAAAAGAGCCAACGGACCCCGAAGTCCACTTTCAATGGCTCCAAGTCAACCATCGAGCTGCAGACGCAGGATGTTCTCTGGACACGTTTGCTGGCCACGTGAATGTCATTTGCAGGGGAAAGGAGGCCCAGCCGGGCAGAAAAGGAGGCTGATGGTGCCCCACCAAAAGGAGCAGGATTCTTGTTCCCAGCGCAGAACAGGCTGTCGCCCAAAGGCATGTTGACTTGCACATCTTACTTTATCTCGATGACATATAGCCATAATAAATAAAAAGCATACTCTGTTCAATGATTTTACAGAAATATCTTTTTTTTTTTTTTTTTTTGTACCAGGGATTGAACTCAGGGGCCCTCAACCCCTGGGCCACATCACCAGCCCTTTTTTGTATTTTATTAGAGACAGGGTCTCACGGAGTCGCTAAGGGCCTCGCCATGGCTGAGGCTGGCTTTGACCTCGCAATCCTCCTGCCTCAGCCTCTCCCCACTAACCTTTCCCTCCGCTCCAAGCCCCTGATGACCACGGATCCACTTTCCGCGCCCTGTGGCCTTCACTACGGTGCGCACAGCATCGCACCTGTGCCGTCTTCGTGGTCCGCGTCTCTCATGGAACAAAACGTCGCTGAGTTTCATCCCCGTAGCACCTGTTCGTATTTCATTCCTTTTGGTGACTGCATAGTATTCCATTCGAAGGCTGGACCGTTTCTCTATTTATTTTTTTTCGCAATGACGGGCCCTCGGGTGGGTTCCAAGGTGGTGCTATTGAACGTGCAGAGTGAGAACTCGATAGAGACCCACGCAGAAATGCACAAATCCTGGCCTAGACTTTTTTTATTTTATTTTTATATTTTATTCTTGGGTATCTATCGAGGAGAAGAATTGAAGGATTGCCGGGTGTCTTGGTCGGGCACAATTCCTGAGAAAAGCAACTTGGGGAAGGACAGACTGATTGGGGGTCATTGCTTGGGGCCTGGGGTGAGGCCCAACTTCACGGTGCAGCGAAGCGGAGAGCTCGAAGGTGCAAAGGCCCGGGGGCAGCGCAGCGTCCCGTTTCAATTCCAGGTTACCCTGAGGGACACCTGCTCCAGGCGCCGCTGCCCTGGCGTCTCAATCGTGGCTCTATGATCGAGGTCCCCTCCGGTCCCTGGCGCGCCACAAGAATCTGGGGCGGGCTCCAGTTTCCGGGGCTTGGGGACCGGTCCACCCTGGCTGCACCGGCCCCCGCCCCCTCCTCTGTCCCAACACGAGCATTTCTCCGTGTCCCGGGGACGCAGGGGTCTGTGCCGGGGATGTCGCACAGATGCGTGCAGCTGTCCCTTTCGTGTCACCCCCTGGTCCTTCTTCCCGTCTTGGGGGGGGGGGGAAAGAATTCCCACTGTCCCCGCCGCCTCCTGTCCCTGCGGGATAGAAATCATCCGGAAAGGTCGCAAAAGGGTAAAAAAACAAACGAACAAACAAAAAAAAAAAACCATTAAGGGGATGCAAGCGATGCTGTCGCCTCTGGGAAGGTGTCCCGAGGCATCCCGTGTCGTTTGTCCTTAGAAGGCGGGAAGAAAAAAAAAGTCACCGTCGCAGTCGCTACGCCCCCGGCGGCCGGTAGGTGGCGCCCCCGGACAGCGGCCCAGCCGGCGGCGGCGGCTCCGCGACCCGCAAAGACAACGGGGCCTGTCCCCAGGGAGGGGCGGGACCTGGACCGCGCCCAACGTCCCCACAGGACGCCGGGCCACCCTGGAAAGCTGCCCAAGTGTGCGGCGGGCAGCAGAAAAGTCCCAGAGTGAGTCCTTCAGAATGCACCGAAGGGGGAAAAAAAATCAATCCATCCATCCATCCATCAACCAATGTCGCCAGCTTTCAGATAGCAGGAGAGCGACTGGCTCCAAAGGTGCCCCCCAGGTCCAGCCTCAGACGCGGGAAAAAAGTGGTAAACAAGAAAGGCTCCGTGTCACACGCCACGTTGGGGTCTGACCGGTTGTGGACAAAACAGAAAGTAGCCTCACCCCTAGGAACATGGGGTCATCGCTGCCCCGACTCTGTCCCCCAGAGGAATGGCTGGGATCGAGTCCCCCAAGGACATGGGTTGACTTTTGTCCCTTTTGAAAACAGGGCATGAGGCGGCGCACGCCCCGTTTTCGCAGCGCGGGCCCGCGAGGCTGAGGCAGGAGGATCGCCAAGGTGGAGGCCAGCCTCCGCGGTTTCGCAAGGCCCTAAGCAACGCAGGGAGACCCTGTCGCTCAGTCAGGTACAAACGAGGGCAGGGGCTGGGGCTCCGTGTGGAGGGGCCCCTGAGTTCCATCCCCGGCCCCCACCCACCCAAAATAAAATCACATGAAATGAAATAAAGTAAAATAAAGTCTAACAACGGGCCCGAGCCGGGTTCTGGGCGCTGTATAAGGAAGGGCCGTGTCGCCGACCCAGCAGCTCCTGACATGGTCAGCCCGCTCCGATTGGATGGGATCAAGTAGAGCAAAGCCCTGACCGGCCCGTCGTGGCTGCGCCCCGGGCGCCGGGTCGTCTGTTAGGGTCTTTTGGCTGCCTTTGGGACCAAGTTATCCCAAGAATGCCAAGAATGTGTCCTTCCAAAGAACCTCCTCCAAAGGCCACCGGGGTCACCGCAGTGTCCTTTCCTGCCACTCCTTGCTCCATCCCCAGATCAAAATGTGAGACGTCAAAAGCATCAGTTCACGATTTTCGGGTTTTTTTGGGGGGGGGTACCAGGGATAGAACCCAGGGGTGCTTCACCACGGAGCCCCAACCCCAGCCCCTTTTTATTTTATTATTATTATTTTTTTTAATTTAGAGACAGGGTCTCTGTGCGTCGCTTAGGGCCTCGCTCAGTGGCGGAGGCTGGCCTCCACCGTGCGATCCTCCTGCCCCAGCCTCCCGAGCGGCCCCGATGCCCGCTGGGTCGCCGACGGGCCAATAGCGTGTTTCTCGCCGTTGCTCCCTGGGGACCCGCTGTCATGCTGGTCATAACAGCAGTAAATCGGGGGTGGGGGGGTTAGGAAGGAAGTGAGCTCCCTTCCAATCTGCCCACCCGGACGGGGCCTCCGATTCGGGCAGCAAGACGGGCCCTGGGCAAATCAGGTTCTGTGGCCAGTGAGGGAGGGGCGGACGCCGGGTCTCAAAGCTTGGGCCGCCCAACCTGCAGGTCCAAGAGACCAGAGAGCTGGCCCCCCGCCGCATCCTGGGGGGCCCACGCCTGTCTCGCAGGGACGGACACTGAGCCAGAAAAGGGCGGGGGATTCTGGTAGCCATCGCCTGGAGCAAGCCAGTCCTGCGCTCCATCCCCAGTGCTGCACCAACCAACCCACCCGTCAATCACATAAAGATGAGGGGATCCTTCCCCACGCCTCCTCGACGTGCTCCAGAGTCATCTGAGCACCGCTGGACTTTCGCTGCCTGCCCCAGGGCCCTTGCAGGGTCCACCTGCCTTGGAATCTCTAAAAGCTGCTTGTGAGATAAAAATGGAAACCAACGCCCTGGGCCCGGCCAGCTACAATCCTGGTCGAATCGAGAAAACGAGCACTGGGCACGCCCGTCATCCCAGCCCTCGGGAGGCTGAGGCAGGAGGATCGCGAGTGCAAAGCCAGCCTCCGCCATGGCGAGGCCCTTAGCGACTCAGGGAGACCCTGTCTGTAGGAGTCTTGTTTGGGGATTGGCTTGAATTGCGGTTGACTATGAGCCGTGGAGATTTGGCCTTTGTCGCCACCCGTAGTCTCACGGGTTTGTTGCGGGATCTCGAGTGACTTGGCCGAAATTGCTGATCGGGTCAGCGCCATTTTTAGGGTGTGTGTGTGGCGTGTGTTAGTCGTTATTAGAACCAGAGAGAAAAGTTATTAGAATAAAAAGCTGTTTGTCTCCAGTTTGCTTCTGAAGTTTTTCCCGCGGCTCCGTTGCTCCAAGCGCTTCAGACAGCAACAGGTGGTGGCCCGTACGGGGAACTTCGGAGCGGACAGGTAAGAACTGAAAGGTCTCTAAAGATGGGTTCGAATATAACTGAATCCCAAGTGATAGAGGCTATGCAAAGACTCCTTGATATACCTGACTCTGTTCTCAGTGAGGAGTATATAGACAAAAGTGAAAGTGATCAAAAAAGTGTAGATTCCACTGGGCCAACTGAGACCAGTAAAGAGAGTATTAGAAGAGACCCAAAAATGACAAAAATCCAAGCTATTAAAACTATTCGAGAGTTATTGGCGAAAGCTGAAACACAAAACAAGGGCTGGGGATGGGGCCCAGGGGTCGAGGGCCCCTGAGTTCAATCCCTGGTACAAAAAAAAAAAAAAAAAAAAAGTGGGTTTTCAAGTGTCGCAAGGCGTGACCTGCCGCCAGCCTGAGTAGTCCCAGTATTTTTGCCGTCCTGAGGCTGGAACCCGGGTTGGTCCTGTCACTCCGCCACGTCCCCAGCCATTTTCTATATATGTATCTATTTTTTTGAATTTTGAGACAGGGTCTGGCTGCGTGGCTTAGGGCTTCGTTACATTGTTGAGGCTGGCCTCCCACTTGCGATCCTCCGGCCTCAGCCTCCCGAGTCTCTGGGACGGCAGGCGTGCACCACCGTGCCCAGCGAAGGCTCGAACGTCATTGTAGGAAGCTCTCTGTTCCTGGGTGGGATAGAACCTCTGTGTCAGTGTGTTTGGAAAACATGACTTGGAAGCTCGGACCGTGCAGAAGGAAGGATCTAGAGGTGCAGTTTGAAGACAAAAGAAAGAACCAAATTTTCTTTTTCTCTTCTTCTCTTTTTTTTTCATTTTTAATTTTTTATTTTTCTTTATTTTTGTTTTGGGTACCGGGGATTGCACTCAGGGGCCCTCGACCCCTGGGCCCCATCCCCAGCCCTTGTTTTGTGTTTTATTAGAGACAGGGTCTCCCTGAGTGGCTCAGGGCCTCGCCATGGCTGAGGCTGGCTTTGACCTCACAATCCTCCTGCCTCAGCCTCCCGAGGGCTGGGATGACAGGCGTGCGCCACCGCGCCCGGCAGGATTTTTTATTATTATTATTATTATAAAAAATTCTCCTTGCACCCTTTGCACGCACGTCGCGCTGTTGGAAGGGGCTGCCGCCTGTGTCTCAGCAATGGCTCATCAACGTATCGACGCGGGCTTTCCGAGGCCCGAGGCCAAGCCTCTACCGTCTGAGCTGGATTTGCACGGCTCTCCTGAGCTCGGATCTGCCGCCCAGGTCCCCGCGGGGTGTCCGGGACACTCGTGGGAACCGGTGCGGGGAGCTCCGGAGACACTGCGCGTCTGGTGCCAGAAGAAACTTAGCGAGGAGGGGAGTGGGGTGCAAATTCCACAGCCGTATCCCCAAACCTGGCCGTGCTAGGAAAAGCCATGCAGGTTGCCAAACCAGAGCATCCTCCGGGTCAGGGGGAGGCTGCCCGGGGCCGACGGAGCAGCGCGGGACAAAGTGACCAAAACCAGTGCAGGTGCTGTGTCCGCAGGGACCCATCACACCCTGGGGACTCCAGGCAGAAGACTCCATCAAGCGTACACACAGGGCCTCGCTAAGTGGCAGAGGCTGGCCTCCAACTTGTGATCCTCATAGGAAGAAACCAAGCAGAACCCCCCCCCCCAAAAAAAAACAACCTCAGGATAAACCGTCTCCCACACAGACTTCCTCTTCTTCCATTAAAAATCAAACTCCTAGCCGGGCGCGGTGGCGCACGCCTGTTATCCCAGCGCTTGGGAGGCTGAGGCAGGAGGCTCCCGAGGTCAAAGCTAGCCTCCGCCCTGGCGAGGCCCTGAGCCACTCAGGGAGACCCTGTCTCTAATAAACTACAAAACAGGGCTGGGGACGTGGCCCAGGGGTCGAGGGCCCCTGAGTTCAATCCCCGGTACCAAAAAAAAAAAAAAAAAAAAAAAAAATCAAACTCCCTCTGCCCAGGACGGAGCCGCCGCTTCTTCCTCCCAACCCGGCCGCTTCTTCAGCCTCCGGCTGCACCGTGGGTGTCTGACAGATGTTTATTTTATTTCATTTTATTTGTAGGCAAAATGAAGTGTGATGAAAAATGTCCGAAACTTTGTCTCTCCTGCTCAGCAGCAGATCCTGGAGGAAGAATGCTTTTATTTATTTATTCATTTTTTTTTTTTTTGGTGGGGGAAGCATAAAATGTCCTTTTTTTTTTGTACTGGGGATTGAACTCAGGGGCCCTCGACCCCTAGGCCCCATCCCCAGCCCTGTTTTGTATTTTATTAGAGACAGGGTCTCCCTGAGTGGCTCAGGGCCTCGCCAGGGCGGAAGCTAGCTTTGACCTCGGGAGCCTCCTGCCTCAGCCTCCCAAGTGCCGGGAGGACAGGCGTGCGCCACCGCGCCCGGCTAAATGTGCATTCTTTTTGCAACCCAGGAGCCGACAGCTGCTAGACGTGCATGCTCCTTGCAAGCTGGGAAGGCTGTCCATCAACTACCTGTCCCCAGGGGACCTCCAGTGAGGAGCCCCCACCTGCAGGTCTGACGGGGTGCCTCTGCGCCTTCCTTCTCTCCCTGCTTAGGCGGGTGGCAGGCCCAAGCCGGGCCAACAGGGCTGCGCGCCACGTGCGGGAATCTCCTGTCCCCAACAGGGTGGGGGACCCGCTGTCCCTGGTAAGAAACGAGGGCCTTGGTCACTTGGCCTTTCTCCTCCCTGCATGCCGGCCAGCGCCCCCTCCCGATGTGCGCGCACGCTCGCAGCCGGGGCACCTGGCGAGGCTCCGTGCGCCTCCCTCGGTGGAGGTCCCACAGTCTGATGAAGGTCACCCCTTCCCCGCACCCTGGGGACCCGGGCGGGATGACTTCGGACTTGCTCCAACGCCCTGATGTTTCCCTACCTCCTCCTCCTCCTCCACACGCGCCAAGTCGTCATTTCATGCCTTTTCCTCCCAGACCCCGGGGGCTGGTGCTGGCGGCCACAGGTGGTGCGGAGGCAGAGGTCACGGGGGGGTGGAGGCCGCTGGGCCTCCACCGTGTACGCTGGACATCTGGGCTCACTGATTCTTGCAAGGTGTAGATGCCCAGGGCTGTGTCCTGCACCAAGTCGCCCCGTGCGCTCAAGGGCGCAGCTGCGACCCCATAGGAGGCTTTTTTGGGTGGGTGGGGGGACGCTGGGGGTTCCTGCTCGGTCCGCGCTAGCGTCCCCAGCAGGTAGCAGCCCCGCACGGAGCCACACTGCGGGAGAGGTGTGCGCGCGCCCGCGCGTGTGTGCGTGTGTGTGTGCGTGTGTGTGTGCGCGCGCACCGAGACGCGTGGACCGTAGGAGACCCGCGTGTCCCTGAGGGCAGCGACCCCCCCCCGCCCCCTCCCCCCCGTGCACCGGGAGCCCCGCGCCCGCTGCCCGCCGCGAGCGCCCTGAGCCGGGGCCACCCGGTGCGCCCTCCCCGAGCCCCCGCGCCCCCCGGCTCTGAGATCGTCAGGAGCCGGGGGGACACGGTGGCATCTGGGGGGCAGGTCGGGGACCGAGGGCCACCGCTGCGCTGTCCCCAGGGGGCGGTTAGCCGGGAGGGCACCGAGGTGGGCGGGGTGACCGGCTGGGGAGGGGGCGGGGACGGGGCAGGGGGCGGGGGCGGGGGAGGGGACAGGGAGGGGGAGGGGCTGCGGCGCGGCTGGGGGACGAGCGTCCCGTCCCTCCCCCTCCCCTCCCCGCCCCCCTCCCCCGGCCCCTTCCGGGTCCCCGACCCTCCCCCTCCCCCGTCCTGTCCCCGCCCCCTCCCCCGGCCCCTCCCGGGTCCCCGACCCTCCCCCTCCCCCGTCCCTGTCCCCGCCCCCGCCCCGCCCGCGCCGCAGCCCCGCCCCCGGCTCGCCCCCGCGCCCGCGCGCCCGCGCCTCGGTCCCCGCCGCCGTCCCCGGGGCCGCCGCTCCCACCTGTCACCGCGCCGCCGCCGCCGCCCGAGTCCGCGGGGACCCGCCGGCGCCCCCCGCGGCCCGCGCCCTGCCCATGGCCCCGGCCCCGCGCCCCGCGCCGCCCGCCCAGCCCCAGCCCCGAGGCCGCCGCGCGCGGTGAGAGCCGAGGCCGGGCCGGGCGGACCCGCGGCCCCGAGCGCCCGGCACTGCGGATGCGGCGCGGGGCCGGCGCGGGGCTCGGGGCGCGCTCGGGGGTCGTGAGCGCCCGCCCGCGCCCCCGGGGCCATGCAGTCGCTCATCTCGCCGGTGACCAAGGCGGTGCTGGTGGCCCTGTTCATCTTCGCCATCCTGCTCATCCTCTACGTGATCCTCTGGTACATCTGCCGCGACGTGGACTGCGACCACGGCCTCTGAGCGCCGCGACCCCCGCCCGCCGCGCGCCGCGACCTTCACCACGCGCCGCGGTGAGTGGGGCCGCGGGCGACGCGCCACCCGGGCAGGGCGCGGGCTGTCCCCGCGGAGGGCACCGCGGCGGGACCCGGCGGGCAGCTGCAGGTGGCCGCGCGCGGGGGTGGGCGCCCTCGGGGTCCGTCCCTCCCGCCGGGGGTCCTGGACCTGGCGCTGCCCCGTCCCCAGGACCCCGAGCCCCAGGGGGGCGCCCCTCCCGCCCCCCGCGCACCACAGACACCCCGATGGAAACCAGCTCTGGGGTCGCCTCGTGGTGGCGACCCCAGAAGAGCCACCTCCCGGGGACCGGGAAGATCGCTGCCAAGGTCCCCTCGCCCCTGCTGGCAAGGACACGGACAGACGTGACCCAAGCGGGGCTCTGCTGTCCCCCACCAAGTGCTGCCCGCAAGTTTGGCCGAGAAGCGGCGGGGACCGAGAGAGGGAGGTTGTTAGCAAGAGAAAGAAGAGACAGACGGACAGACGGACAGGCTTCCCTGTGGACATTCGGGTGGGAAAGGCAGGATCAGGGAGGGACAGGGGAGCGACCAGGCGCCCAGGCTCGCAGGACCCGCGCCCGGTGGCCCGGGACGCGTCCCCGGGCGTGTGCGGGAGTCGGGTCCGGGCTGCAGACCCGGCGGCGCGTCCCCAGAAGCCACTTTGGGAACAAGAGGTGCGGAGGCCGGGGGCTGGCCCCTGCCGCGGCTTGCACACACTGTTTGGAGAAAAAAAAAAACAAAAAACAAAAAACGAGGAGCCCCCTCCGCCCCCTCCCCGGCTGCGCCGCAGAAAGACAAATACGTGTTTGGGGAGGTCGCTGCGCCCTGGACAGGGGACAGTGTCGAGGACCCCCTGCGCAGCCAGCGTCACTTTGACCTTCCCTGGGCACCGAAACCCTAAGCTTTTTTTTTTTTTTTTTTTTTTGCATGTCTGGGTCCCCAAAGAGTCCCCCCCCCCCCCGCAGGCATCAGAAGGTGCAGACACGTCCCACGTGACTCTGGAGGTACTGCAGGTGCCCAAGGGGGACTGCCGAGGACAGAGCCACCCCCCTCCAGCGTTGCAGCACCCAAAGCCAGGCACAGAGCAGGGAGACAAAGACGACCCCCCCCAGATGATAGGCAGTCGGGCAGGGGCAGGGTCCCCTCCTCCAGGAGAAGGAAGCTACAATCAGGAGAAGCCGGTTTCTGGGGTGAGCGGCCGGGAGAGACCGGCTGTGGGGCTCGGCCCCTGGTGGGGTATGAACAGGCAGGATCCAAACTCACTTGGTGACTCAGGCACCAAATGCACCAGCCTCGCCAGCCCCACGGGTCCAGGTCCCCCGTCCTGCTCCGTGGGGATCCCGTGGGTTCTGTCCAGTACTGGCCTCCCTTGCAAAATTTTTGTTTTTTGGTGGTTTTTTTTTTTTTTTTTTTTTTTTTTTTTTTTTGGAACTGGGGGTCGCACCCAGGTTCCTTTGCAACTTCCACCCCAGCAGGGCAGGGTTGATGCCGCTGGCCAGAGGAGGGCCTCCGTGAAGCAGGAGGTCGCCCCACCCTGCAGCTGCCTCCCCCGTGGCCTTCACTCTCTTGGCTGCAGAGACGTGTCCCCACACCGGACTCAAGGACAGGGACCCAGAACGCGAATGGCAAAGCATCCCAGAGGCCACGGAGCCCAGGGCCGAGGGTCACTCTTGATGTGGGACAGAGGACACGTGTGGTAGAGAGAGAGAGATCGGGTGGGTGGTGATGGACAGAAGGAAAAGGTCGATAAATACGGTGGACAGACAGACAGACGATGGCAAAGGGTGGGTGGATGGTGGATGGACGGATTGGTGCATAGATGGATGGTGGATGGATGGAGGATGGTGGGTGGATGGTGGATGATGGTGGATGGATGGTGGATGATGGTGGATGGATGGTGGATGGATGTGGATGATGGTGGATGATGGTGGATGATGGTGGATGATGGTGGATGATGGTGGATGGATGGTGGATGATGGTGGATGATGGTGGATGGATGGTGGATGATGGTGGATGGATGGTGGATGATGGTGGATGGATGGATGGTGCATAGATGGGTGGATGGATGGTGGATGGATGGATGGTGCATAGATGGGTGGATGGATGGTGGATAGTGGATGGATGGATGGTGGATGGATGGGTGGATGGTGGATAGATGGGTGGATGGATGGTGGATAGTGGATGGATGGATGGATGGATGGATGGATGGTGGATGATGGTGGATGGGTGGATGGATGGTGGATGGATGGTGGATAGATGGGTGGATGGTGGATAGATGGGTGGATGGTGGATAGATGGGTGGATGGTGGATAGATGGGTGGATGGTGGATGATGGTGGATGGGTGGATGGATGGATGGATGGATGGTGGATGGGTGGATGGATGGATGGATGGTGGATGATGGTGGATGGGTGGATGGATGGTGGATGGATGGTGGATAGATGGGTGGATGGTGGATGATGGTGGATGGGTGGATGGATGGATGGATGGATGGTGGATGGGTGGATGGATGGATGGATGGTGGATGATGGTGGATGGGTGGATGGATGGTGGATGGATGGTGGATAGATGGGTGGATGGTGGATGATGGTGGATGGGTGGATGGATGGATGGATGGATGGTGGATGGGTGGATGGATGGATGGATGGTGGATGATGGTGGATGGGTGGATGGATGGTGGATGGATGGTGGATAGATGGGTGGATGGTGGATGGATGGATGGATGGTGGATGGATGGTGGATGGATGGTGGATGGATGGATGGATGGATGGATGGATGGATGGTGGATGGATGGTGGATGGATGGTGGATGGATGGTGGATGGATGGATGGATGGATGGATGGATGGATGGTGGATGGTGGATGGATGGTGGATGGTGGATGATGGTGGATGGGTGGATGGATGGATGGATGGTGGATAGATGGGTGGATGGATGGATGGGATGGATGGTGGATGGATGGGTGGATGGTGGATGGGTGGATGGATGGATGGATGGATGGTGGATGGATGGATGGATGGTGGATGGATGGATGGATGTGGATGGTGGATGGATGGTGGATGGATGTGGAGGTTGTGGATGGATGGTGGATGGATGGATGGGTGGATGGGTGGATGGATGGTGGATGGGGTGGGGGATGGATGGTGGATGGGATGGATGGATGGATGGATGGATGGATGGATGGATGGATGGTGGTGGATGGATGGGTGGATGGTGGATGGATGGTGGATGGATGGATGGATGGATGGATGGATGGATGGGTGGGATGGATGGATGATGGTGGATGGATGGATGGATGGATGGTGGATGGTGGATGGTGGATGATGGTGGATGGGTGGATGGATGGTGGATGGATGGTGGATGATGGTGGATGGTGGATTGGTGTATAAATGGATTGGTGGACGGGTGGGTATGTAACATGGACGGGTAGATGAGTGTAGGGTCCCAGATGATGAATGGATGGAGAGATGGATACATAGATAATATCGACAGATGCGGATAGATTATAGAAAATACACAATGGATGGATGACGGCTAGGCCTGGATGATAGAGGACAGATGATAAAGGATGAATTGATGGTGGGTGGGCAGATAAGAGGGGTGGATGGAGGGGCGGATGGATGGACAGATCCTGGAAGGTCGATAACAGACACTGCGTTGATGACGGATGGAGCTACGCTGGTGCCTGGGTGGGCCGATGGCATTGACAGAGCACAGAGGACAGAGTCTGGATGGGTGATGGACGGGCAGACAGGTAAGACGGACGGACACAGACAGAAGACGGAACTCACGTTAGATAGGATGGATGGACAGATGGATACATAGGATGGGTGGACAGATGGACGGATAGATGGACGGACGATGGATACATAGGATGGGTGGACAGATGGACGGATAGATGGATGGACAGATGGTTAGATAGGATGGATGGACAGATGGATGGGTATGGACAGATGGATGGACAGATGGATGGGTGGATAGATACATGGATAGATAGATGGTTAGGATGGATGATGGATGATGGATAGGATGGACAGATGGATGGACAGATACATGGATGGACAGATAGACAGTATAAGACATAGCAGTGGATGGATGATGGATGGATTGGATGGATGGACAGACGGATGGGTGGATAGATACACAGATAGATAGATGGTTAGATAGGATGGATGACGGATGGATAGGATGGACAGAGAGACAGGATAAGACGCATCAATGGTGGATGACGGATTCCTGCCCCAGCAGACAAGGGTACAAGCCGCATCTCTTGGGACAAACTGAAATCAGTGACGCGTGCCCCCCCCCCCCCCCCCGCGTCCCCCTGTGACCCACAGCACACCCTCCCCGGCCACCCACAGCCCGCGTCCGCTTTGCGGTGCAGGCACGAGAACAGAGACAGGCGGTTCTTGCCCAAGGTCACACAGCGGGGCCTGTGGCCTTGACACGGAAGCCGTGAACTCCGTGCAGTGGCGGGGAAGGGGGTCCTTGCTGGTGGCAGCGACCCTCCCCGGGGCTGGGCACCTGGCGTGTGGCTCTCCGACCCGTCCGCCAGCTCCTCACGGCTGCACGTGAGCCGTGGTACCGCCGCGGCCCTTTGGGCATGTCACAGAGAGGCAAGTTCCTGGGTGGCGATGGGGCCAGCTGATGGGGCCAGCTGAGCCACCTGGCTCCGGCGTCCCTGGCTGGGCAAGAAGGAGAAAAAAAAAATGAAAATGAACGTACCAGAGCGGACAGGATCCCACCCAGGCCCGCGGCGCCCTGGAAGGAGCCGCTGCGCCTCCTGGTTTTGCTGGTGCGCCCGGAGACCGGGGGCCGCGGCCAAAGGGGCTTCATCCTCCTGGCTGAGCCTCGACAGAACGAGGCTGGAACCAGGCAAAAAAAAATAAAAATAAAAAGGTCACATAACGGATCCGGGATCGCAGCCGTCCGGGCGCCTGTGGGGACCAGGCTGGGACCCCGGGACCTGCGCGGGTGCGGGTGCCATCTCCCGTGCCCTGCAACAGGATTGTTCTGAGCCCTGTCAACAAGCCAGCCTCCAGACTCACTTGCGGGACGGTTGGTGCTTTGAGTCCCTCGTCCAGGGGAACGCCCGTCCCCAAAGCTCTCTCGAGTGGCTTCTACGTGGTCCCCAAAGTGGAAGGAAACGCGGGTGGAAGGAAAGGCGGGTCTCCGGGCAAGCACAGGGGGTTCCTCCCGGGCTCAAGCTTGTTGCAAGAACGGCTGAGGTAGAGGCTCAGCCAACCAGAGGCGGAGGAGGCCGCAGGCGCAGGGACACCAGGTCCTCCAGGCCCCGGATGGAGGCGCACGATCACATGGCTTTAATTTCTTTCTTTTTCTTTCTTTCTTTCTTTTTTTTTTTTTTTCCTACGGAGAATTGAATTCGGGGGGGCCCTCAGCCCCTGGGCCACGTCCCCAGCCCTTTTTTCTGCATTTTATTAGAGACAGGGTCTTACCGAGTGGCTCAGGGCCTCGCCATGGCCGAGGCTGGCGTTGACCTCGCGATCCTCCTGCCTCGGCCTCCCAAGGGCCGGGATGACAGGGCCGGGATGACAGGCCCGGCGGGAGCCGGCTTTAAAAACCCAGGACGTGGCCCCTTTCTGCACCACAAGACCAAGCCAAAACTTTTCCCCCAAGAGAACTATGTGGGGCCTGCACACTCCGCGGTTCCCTAGGCGACTTCCCAAATCGAGAATTCCACACAAGGGACTTTTTTTCCCCCCTAAAGGTAAAGATTTTGCAATTCCAGATAAAGGACGCGGTGGGAAACACCTCCGCTGTTGGAGAATCTTGCTCCTGCTCCGTTGGGCTCACAGAAACCGGGGCCAGCGACGCGCCTCTGTCTGTCCAGATGCGTCTCACCATCGGCTGACCTGGTGCTTGGCAGCTCGCCACGTCCGGGCCCCCCTCCCACAGATGCAGGTGTTCACACTCGCCGTGGAAAAGCCCACGCAGGCGCTGGGGGGGGGGGAAATGGGAGCAAGGTGGAAGATGTTGCAAGAGCTAAGAGCAGCCCGGGTGTGGGTCCCCGAGCTCCGGCTGTGTCTGCGGATCTGGGGAACAGATGGGAGTGGAGACCTGGACCCGGCTGGGTTGGACCCGGCGGTGGGCAGGGCGCCAGGTGCACGCGCAGGAACGCGCGCCCGCGTGCGTGCGCCTTTACGCACAGTTCCAAGCCGGGCGGCCCGGGCTGGGGCCTTCCCCTGCGCCTCCGGAGACAGATGGGGCGCCGAGAAGCGTTCCAAACACGCTGCGCCTTTTCCAGCAGGAGGAAGGAAATCCCATTTCTAAAACGATCTCGTCTCCACGAGTTATTTTTTCTCCCCCTCCTGCAGACCGGGTCTGGCCGCGTGGAGCGTGTCCATTCACAGAGGACGCGCACGCACGCAGGGCTCGCTCAGCCTCAGCGGCGGGCGGGGGGGGGGGGCGGACAGCGGGAACCCGCGCCCAGCGGCCTCTGCGGCCTCCCGTGTCCCGGCCTCCACTCCCGGCCTCGGCCAGGCCGAAAATGGAAACTCCCTCCCAAGTCCTGTGGGTAGCTGCGCAGCAGGCCGGGAGTGTTGGAAAGACCTCTGAGCTTCCTGTGAAGCCAAGTCTGGGGCACTCCGTTTAGACACCAATTTAATAAAATGTAGCTTTGAGCTCAAAATAGGGTGAACGTCAGGTGAGCTCTGGAGGCTGGCCCCGGGAGGCCGGGCCCGGGAGAGCTGAGGACAGAATCCGGAGCAGGAAGGAGCGGAGTTCAGAGGCAAGGCGTTTTGCCAACTCCGGAGCATTTTTAGGCTCTGCACTTAGGAGGCACCTTCTGTGGGTTTCAGATGATTTGATGGGTTTGTTGCAAGACCTTGGGATCCAAGGTCACGTGGCCCTGAGAACCGTGTGTGTGTGTGTGTGTGTGTGTGTGTGTGTGTGTGTGTGTTTGGTGGTACCAGGGATTGAACTCAGGGGCCCTGGACCCCTGGGCCCCATCCCCAGCCCATGTCTGTATTTTATTTAGAGACAGGGTCTCCCTGAGTGGCGAAGGGCCTCGCCATGGCTGAGGCTGGCTTTGAACTCGCGATCCTCCTGCCTCAGCCTCCAAAGTGCCGGGGTGACAGGCGTGCGCCACCGTGCCCGGCTCACCTGGTTAGATCACGCTTTCTATGAATGACTCACCAAGATCCCAGACATAGCGACCTGAAGAAACCCCGGGGGGGACCCGGTGACTGTGGATATGATTTCTAAATTTTTTTTTTTTTTTTTCAACTACTAATCATCATTATTATTTTTGCCGCTGGGCCTCTGGGTGACAGCCTCGGCGTGCTTTGACCCCTGAGCCCCATCCCCAGCCGGTACGCAATTTGGAAAAAGGAAGGTGTTCCGACTGGATAAGGCAGCTCGGGAGGCTGAGGCAGGAGGATCGCGAGGTCAAAGCCAGCCTCAACCCAAGCGAGGCCCTGAGCCACTCAGGGAGACCCCCGTCTCTCAATCAAATGCAAAATAGGGCTGGGACCTGGCTCAGGGGTGGAGCGCCCCTGAGCTCCATCCTGGGTACCCCCCTCCCCAAAAATGGTAGTAGCCAATACATAGAAAGTGAGGCAGGAAAGTCGGGTGCCCCCTAAGACGCGGACACCCGTCTTCTGGCTGTAACAGCCACAGGCGGAATACACAACCACGCACAGGAGATTAGCAGCAGGTCACAGAATCAATAAGCCGGCCCCAGGGGCCGCCGCCTAATGCCTGTTTGGAAAGCGCAGATTTGCTGCAATCCGATTGATGGAGGCCGCCGGGAGTTCTGTGAACAGAGGCCAGGATTTGTGTTTGCGGGTGTGTGGACTCGTCTGCGGGAAGACGCCCCAGGAGCTCAGAGGAGGGCGCCCCCCAGACTCTCCCAGCACGTACATAAGACGCTCCCCCCGAGACTGACCGGTTCCTTGCAGGACTTACCTACGCCTTGACCACCGACCGCTGCTAAACTGCGCCACCACGTTATCAGATTCTTTTTCTTTTTCTTTTTCTTTTGGTACCAGGGATTGAACTCAGGGGCCCTCGACCCCTGGGCCCCATCCCCAGCCCTTTTTTGTATTTTATTTAGAGACAGGGTCTCACTGAGTTGCTAAGTGCCTCGCCATTGCTGAGGCTGGCTTTGAACTCGCGATTCTCCTGCCTCAGCCTCCCAAAGTGCTGGGATTACAGGCGTGCGCCACCGCGCCCGGCTTTATCAGATTCTTTTTCTTTTTCTTTTGGTACCAGGGATTGAACTCAGGGGCCCTCGACCCCTGGGCCCCATCCCCAGCCCTTTTTTGTATTTTATGAGAGACAGGGTCTCCCTGAGTTGCTAAGGGCCTCGCCATGGCTGAGGCTGGATTTGAATTGGCAATCCTCCTGCCTCAGCCTCCCAAGTGCAGGGATGACAGGCGTGCGCCACCCGCGCCCGGCCATTTATTACATTCTTTTGTATTTAATTTTTTTTTTTTTTTATTGTGCCACTGGTAAAGTTCTGAGCGCTCTCACCCTGACCTCTGCATTTTGTTTTGTTTTTTACCTCGGCATCGCCCAGGAAGCTGCCGCAACACACACGTCGCTTCGCAGCAGAACAGACTGTAATTAGACACTTTCTCTGTTCTCTTTTTTTTGTTGTTGTTTTTTTTTTTTTTTTTTTGTTTTTCCCCCTGTGGCTGTTTTTAGCTTGGCTGTTCTTTCTCTCTTTTTTAAAATTTTTTTTTCTTCTCCAGTACCAGGGTGCTTTAACCCTTTAGCCCCATCCCCAGCCCTTTTCATTTATTTGCTTCTTTATTTCTTATGTTGAGACAGGGTCTTGGTGAGTTGCTCAGGGCCTCGCTCCGTCGCTGAGGCTGGCCTCCTACTTGCGATCCTCCTGCCTGAGCCTCCCCAGTCTGTGGGAATGGTGGCCGGCGTGTGCCGCCGCGCCAGGCTGTTGGTGTTGTTTTATTGCTTTGGGGGGGTTTGTTCCGTCAAGGTGGAGGAATCCACGGCTGCAAGCCCTGCCCGCCTCCCTGTCTTCCTTTCCCCGGTGTGTCTAGGGGACCAGACCGGCAGGGAGGGCCCCCTTTTATACTATATTTAGGAGATTCTTCTTCTTCTGCCGGAATAAAAACCGTCCCCCCAGGGCTGTCCTGGGTTTTATTTAGCCCGATTCCCCGCCAGAACCGGGTGACCTGCTTCGGGGCCTAAATTTCCCTGGTCCTCAGCGGACTCCCTGCCGGAGAGGGCTTTGCTCGCTCGGCTAGCTTCCAGCCAAGCGTGACTGTCAGCCCTTGAAGCCACCGGGGATGTCACCGCTCGTCACCGGGGCTCACCTTCCCGTACGATTCATCACGCGAGCCAAGCCTCCTTACGGTGTGATGTGAGCGCTCAGGGCACGACACCCAGGGCAGAATGGCTGCTGCGGAGGCTGGCCTCCGGCGGGCGAGCCTCCTGCCTCAGCCTCCCGAGCCACCAGGATGACAGGCGTGCCTCGCTGCCCGGCTTTTGGAAGCGGGATATTTTATGGAGAGCGAGAAGGAGTCTGGTGTGGAGGGAGCGGCCGTCTCCCAAAGTCCTTCTTCCACAGAGCTCCCGAGAATTGCGACCTTCCATGGGAAGGTCACCTGCCCAGGGCAGGTTTGCCAAACGGCCTCCAGTGGTGAGGCTGAGCGTTGGGAGGTCCAGAGAGGTCAGTGTGACCTCCAGATTGGGGACACCCTTGCTGTCCTCCAGGCGTCGGAGGTTCTTGGCCACATGGCTTTTCGAGAAGTGGCACTGGGTGAGTCCCCTAATGACAAGACTCTGGGCACCACGGGCAGGTTCCAAAGGGCAGCCCGTGAGGAGGCAGCTCTCAGGGGTCCAAGGTTTCGGGGGACCACACAGACTGGGCAAAGTCACGGGAAAGGGGGCGACTCAGACCCAATGGCAGGAACAAAATGGCGCCCCGCGACCCGGTCCTCGGGAGGAGAGATGTGGCGGCCACCTGGGGCTCCCCTCCGGGACCCCGAAGCCATTGTACAAAGCCGGGGTGTCACCTGCACCCCGTCTCCTGCCTCACGGGGGACTCGAGGACTGAAGCATCACAGGGCAGTCCTGGACAGCCACGAGTGGCGGGTGGATGGGGACTTGGTGGAACCAGTGACCTGGTGTCAATGACGGGGACCCTGAAGGGACACAGCTACCATCCCTTCAAGGACATCTGCGGGACCGTGAACGGCTGCTGGGGCGGTGCGCCCGGACAGGTCTGCCGGAGTCGCCAAGGGGGCCCGAGAGGTGCATCCAACCCAAGGTGGGGTGGGCGAGCAGGAAGGCTCTAGAACCAGGACCCCCGAGCCCCCAGTGGCAGCCAGGCCCTGATTCCACGAGGGAGGGGGGTGGGCTCTGCGTGCTGAATGTGACTGAAATTTAGTTCAATTAAACCGACAGAGGACCACGTGGCTGGTGGCCGCCATATTGAATGTGGCCAACAGAAGCCCATGTGGCTGGTGGCCGCCATATTGAATGTGGCCAACAGAGGCCCACATGGTTGGTGGCCACCATGTTGAATGTGGATGGTGGCCGCCATATTGAATGTGGCCAACAGAGGCCCACATGGCTGGTGGCCACCATATTGAATGTGGCCAACTGGAGTTTCAGTGGGCTCACCGTTTGATTCGTCTGGGGCACGAGTTTGCTGGGGCTGCCCACGCACACGGGGGATGTGAGCAGTGGACATTTACTGTCCCCCAGTCCTGGAGGGCGGAGGTCTGAGGCCCAGGTGTCGAGGGCAGGCGTCTCTCCCGGGCTTGCACACGCCGTCTTCTCCCGTGTCCTCACAGGGGCGTCCCTCTGTGTGCGCCTGTGCCTCCGTCACCTCTTCTTACAGCACCGAGGTCCCCCTGCTCGCCTCATCCACTCCATCACCCCTGGGCCACGCCCCCAGCCCTTTTTTTGTGTTTTACTAGAGACAGGGTCTCACTGAGTGACTCAGGGCCTCGCCATGGCTGAGGCTGGCTTTGACCTCGCGATCCTCCTGCCCTGGCCTCCCAGCCCTTTTTATGTTTAATTTTAAGACAGAGTCTTGCGAAGTTGCCCGGACTCGATTCAAATTGGCCCTTTTTTATGGATTAGATATGAGGTGTCCCCAAAAAGCTCACATGTGAGACCATGCAAGAATGTCCAGAGGTGAGATGATGGGGTTATGAGAGGTGTAGACTAATAGTGGATTAATCCACTTGGATGGATTAACTGGGTGGGTGGGGTGTGGCTGGAGGAGGGTCCCTGGGCTGGGCCTTGGGGCCTCCATCCTGTCCCTGGTGAGCAGAGCTCTCTCTGCCCCCTGGCGCCACGTCCTGAGCTGCCCTCCTCCTCCGGGCCCTGCCGCCATGTTGTCCTGCCTCCCCTTGGGCCAGGTCCGTGGCGTCGGCCACCGCGGACTGAACGGGCTGGGATCTCACGCCCTGAGCTGTGAGACAGAGCGCGTTCTCTTTCCACACCGCATCTCCAATCCCGGCGAGCATTGCACACGTACGGCACGTCCTCCTTCTAAGAAGCCACCTCCAAGTGCCTGTCCCGGCCGGTGGCGCCCGTGTTGGTCCCCACAGGTCTGGAGGGGTCTTCCTGCTCTCCTCTGCCCCAGTGCGGAAGGACACAGCCCTTGCCTCCTCACCATGCTCTTCGTCTTCCTCCTCAATCGTCCATTTCTTTCCTACCATGGGGCCAAACCGTGCCCAGTTAAGGGACGCACCAGCACGACCCAGGGACATCCACGCGTGACTGGCGTGTCCGTCTCTTGGACGAAGCTTATCTCTCGGGCTGACCTGGGGGTGGCGGGATCCACCCCCCCACACACTCTGCTGAGGGCCTTCAAAGGCTTCGTGGAGTCCAGGGGGCTGTGTTGAGGTCCACTTGTGCCGCCATATGCAAACCAGAAATGGCCCCCAAGTGGGGGAAGGTGACCAGGCACGTGTGCCGAGGGTGCGCTCGGCTCTCCTCCCCGCCATCGCCACCCACGCTCTGCACTTCGCTCTGAGTGTCCCAGGACCCCAGGGGACATGGAGTCCCGTGGCTCCTGGTGGCTGGTGGCAGTCTCTTGGATTTCCTTTATAGTTGATGACCTTGAGAGTTCTGAGGAGCTCTCGTCCAGCGTTTTCTCGAGTGACGCTCCACGGGGACCCGTCTGGCGTGTTTTTGTCGTGGGGGGACGGGGGGGACTGGTTGCGAGGAGGAACACCACAGGAATGAGGGCCGAGGCCATCGCGTCCTTCCTATGAACAGCAGGACCCGTCGCTCGGCCCAACGTTGGTCAGGTGGACTCTCCACATAAAACACCTGAGATTGCGCGCGTGCGAGGCTCGCCTCCCCTTCATTTATCTATTTGTAAATAGTCGCATGGACCCCGAGGTCACACCTTGGGTCATGCCTCAGGGTGACGTGACTTTCCTGGTGAAATTGCTTCGCCTTTGGCCATTGGGACCCCCCCTCGCCCTCACGTTGGTTTCTTAGAAATCCTTTTTTTTTGTGTGGGGGGGTGTCTTTGAGCTTTCGCTCGGTTTCTGGTCCTACCAGATGGCTCGGGAACGCCCCGTCTCTTCCAAGCCCCGGTCCTAGAGGTCACCAAGGCGTGTCCTCACTGTGACAAACGTCCTTGAGGTCATCAGCTTTCGAGGACCCACCGACATGTCTCATCCACGACTTCGGAGACTTCACACCCGCGGCTACACTGGTTTTGGGGTCTTGGTGAGGAACGCCATCCTGACCACGTGTGGCCAGCTCACGGCGTCCAGGACACGGAAAGAGGAAGAGCCTGGGGTCCCAGTGGCCCCTTCCCCGACACACCCTGGGGACCTAACTTCCTCCCATCAGGCCCCACCTCCTCGGGGTCTCAGCACCCCCCGGAAGCACCACCCCGAAGACCAAGTCTTGAGCACATGGCCTTCGGGGGACCCCCCAGGCCCACCCTGTCGCCCTCGTGTTAGGACTTCTCGGGTGGGGGGGGGGGGGTCCTCGTTCCTAGAGCCCAAAGTCACTTCCTGTTCCCTGTGGTAACAGGAAACAGGAAGTGAGTTTTCAGGGGCACTCCAGGGGGCCGCCTCCGTGGTCCGCCATTAATACCCCCCCTTATTCTTGTGTTCTCCTTCCCTCTGTCACGTCTGTCCCTTAGGGTGTCTCAGAGGACGCCGAGCTCTGGTGGCGGCGGCGACTTCGACCCCATGGCACGCCAGGCAGGACCAGCCGCCGGCGGGACCGACTCCAGCACCCGAGGCTTGCAGGCCTGGCGCGGGTCACCATGCCACCCCTCTCCGGAGACCACCAGCCAGCATGTCACCGCAGCCACCCGTGGGGTGACCGGTGGGGTGACCGCCCATGAGGACTGAGGCCATCTCCCCCGTCCCTCGTCTCGGCAAGCCATCCCCAGGCGACCAGGCGTCTCGGGCCACATCCCCGGGGCCATCTTGGTCTCTGGAACGTCCCTCCACCCTCGTGGTCCCCGCAGCCGTCCCCGCCCGCCCGCCCGCCTGGCGCTCTCTGTCGTGAAGTCCCGTGGCTGTGCCCTCGCCCATAGTTGCAATACGCTGGGGTCCCAGTGCCCTCGGGGCAGCCTCGCGGGCGTGCCGACTCCTCCTCCTGTCCCCTGTCCCCAGGGGAGGCGGGGGACAATCAGCGTCACACTGTTCAGGTAGGTGCCACTGGGTCCTGGCCACTGACCCTCGGATGCAGCCCACGCCCAGTGCCCTCCAGCTTCCCGCAACCGCCGCAGGAACCACGCCCAGGGGACCGCGTCACTCTGGGTGACATGGGGACCCTAGGCCACGCCTACGCCCCTCCGTCCACGCCGACTCGCCACGGAGGACCCTGGGTGGCTTTCCCTCTGCTGGTTGAACCCCCACGGCCCAGAGGAGGGGACGCAGATGGCCCCCCGTGAATGTCCTCGGTGTCACCCGGACGGGAACGCCCGTCCCCCTCCTCCTCCCCGTCCCCCTCCTCCTGTCCGCGTGCCCCCCCCCCCCCGTGAGCATTTTCTACGCCCAAAGCCGCCACCATTTGTGGAGTGTCGTAGGTGTGACGTGTGGCCCTCATCTCACCATCGCTTCGGCCTCCGCGTGCGGAGAGAGGCCCTCGGACGCGGCTGAGGCGCGTCCCACACCACGGCTGCTACAGGAAATAAAATATTTTTGAAACCGCTCTGGATCTTTCTTGTCGTGGAAGAAGGGCCCCCCACCCCGCGCCCCAGAGAGCCATCCGTCACCCTAGAAGGGCTCAGACGAGGGACAGAAGTCACTGTCCCCGCAGGTGGGCTTGGGTGCAACGGGGTTCGCCAAGGGACAATGACATGGTGTGCTCTCTGCACGTCCCAGAAGGTGGGACGTCTGCCCGAGGGCCTCCATAGGTGTGAAAAGCTATTCCAACAGACCTCATTGTCACTTGAACCCCAGAGTGACGCTGAGGTCACTTCCTAAATGTCCTCTTGGCTTCCCTGTACCTCAAGAGCACCCAGGCAGGTTCCCAAGTGCTCCCACAATGACAGCACTCTCCCCCACAGACCCACCAGCCGCCATGTTCCTGCCCCCAGTTGGGAGGTCCACTTCCAAGAGTCACAAGGGTCTCCCGAGTCTGGGCAGGACGGGCCACCTGGGCAAAGGGACTGGAAAATGGATTCCGACCAAGTTCAGTTTGAGTTGGACTCAAAAATACCTCTTGGGCCTCCTCTGAGGGTCTTGTTGTGACTATCACAAAATGCTTGAGGTCGGTCACGCACGGGGAGAGGCTGATGGAGCTCGAGTTCTGGAAGTCCCTGGGTACCAGAAGCTGGCCAGGGCCAGGGAGGGCTGGGGCTGCCCCGTGCATGGTGGACAGAGGAGTTGGAACGGGGGCATGCAGAAGAGGCCACCGCGAGAAAGAGGGGGACGCAGGAGCCCACCCTTGGACTATCGAACCCACTCCTGAGATAGCGAGTCCACCCCCCGGGGGCCCACCTCTCCCGTCCGCGGCTCCGTCTCCTTGCTAAAAGTCCCACACGTGGCCAAAGCAAAGGGAGCTTCTGTTTTCTTCTTTGCTTTTCCAGTACAGAATACAGATCCCGGGGCCGCACACACGCCAGGCAAGGGGAACCCCACTGAGCGTCTCTCTCTCTCTCTGGAGACGGGGCACGGGCTCTAAGAGAATCAAGCCCGGCGTGAATGCGGCACCGATATTCCACACTGGCACGGGCCCCGTTGTCAGGCAGCCCCGATACAAACCTACTCGACGCCTGTCTCTGAGCCAGGCACGGTGGTGCACGCCTCTAATCCCAGCGACTTGGGGAGGCCGAGGCAGGAGGATGGCGAGTTGAGGCCAGCCTCGGCAAATTAGTGGAGGCCCCAAGCCACGGGGTGAGACCGGGTCTCGAGATAAAACGTCAAAAAGAGCTGGGGAGGAGGCTCAGCCTCCGAGACCTGGCTGACCTCGCTCCTCGGTCGCGGAGGGCACCGCCCGACACCCCCCTGGGGATTTGCCCGGGTTATTCATCCTCCCCATGGGGGGCTGACGGCCTTGCCACAGGATGGCTTGACTCCTTCCAGCTCGCTGTGGGCTCCGCTTGAGAGAGCTGTGAATTTAACAGCGAGGTCACTGGCTCCCTGCCTAGACGCAAGGCGACAGGTTCAGGCAGGCGGGAAGGCACTGACCTGGATTCCCAGCCCCGGAGGAGAGCAACATCCTCAAGTGCATCTGAGGAGGCGTCCTGGACCATCGCGCTCCCCGGGAGAGGCGGCCGGCCCTGCGCCCTCTAGGGTCTCACAACAACCCCGGGCAGCGGGCGCCGCGGTTCTCTCTGCCGCCCACTTGACAGAAAGGAAACAGAGACATCGATTCACTTGCGGAAGACCACACAGCCACGGCCCGGGGCTGCTGAGGACGGCACGCGGGCTCTTAATCACTGCCTGAGAGCAAGTTTGATTTATTTCCTGGGACCAGGAAACAGGGTGAGGCATGCAGAAGAGGGCCATGAATCGGTGGGGTTGAAACCATCCAACTGTCCAATTATCTAGGCCACGAACTGTCGACTCACACATCGGACCATTTCTCCATCCACGCACCAACTCATCCATCCGTCGGTCCAATGCATACACCGGCCACCATCCAACTGGTCATCAACCAACTAATTCCCTATCTCTATCTACATACTTGTCCACACAGGATCCATCCATCTATCCAGTCATCCATCTTTACACCCACCACACCCACCATCCACCATCCACCATCCACCCTCCACCCTCCACCATCCACCATCCACCATCCACCATCCACCCATCCACCCTCCACCTTCCACCATCCACCATCCACCATCCATCCACCCTCCACCATCCATGATCCACCCTCCACCATCCACCCTCCACCCTCCACCCTCCACCCTCCACCATCCACCAGACATCCACCATCCACCCTCCACCCTCCACCCATCCACCATCCACCCATCCACCATCCATCCATCCACCCACCATCCACCCATCCACCCATCCACCATCCACCATCCACCATCCACCCACCATCCACCATCCACCCATCCCACCATCCACCATCCATCCATCCACCCACCATCCCACCCATCCACCATCCACCATCCACCATCCACCCATCCACCATCCACCATCCATCCACCCATCCACCCATCCACCATCCACCATCCACCATCCACCCACCATCCACCATCCACCCATCCACCATCCACCATCCATCCATCCACCCACCATCCACCCATCCACCCATCCACCATCCACCATCCACCATCCACCCCCCATCCACCATCCACCCATCCACCATCCACCATCCCAACCACCATCCACCCCACCATCCACCCATCCACCATCCACCATCCACCATCCATCCCCCATCCACCATCCACCATCCATCCACCCATCCACCCATCCACCATCCACCATCCATCCATCCACCCACCATCCACCCATCCACCATCCACCATCCACCATCCATCCCCATCCACCATCCACCCATCCACCCATCCCCATCCACCCACCATCCACCATCCACCATCCACCCACCATCCACCATCCACCCATCCCACCATCCACCCATCCACCATCCACCATCCACCATCCACCCATCCCACCATCAACCATCCATCCACCCATCCACCCATCCACCATCCACCCATCCACCCATCCACCATCCACCATCCACCCATCCACCATCCACCATCCACCATCCACCCATCCACCATCCCCACCATCCCACCCCACCATCCACCATCCACCCATCCACCCACACCAATCCACCCCCACCCATCCACCCATCCACCCTTCCACATCCCCCACCATCCACCATCCACCATTCCAACCACCATCCATCCCACCATCCCACCCCACCATCCACCCACCATCCACCCCATCCACCATCCACCATCCACCATCCCATCCCATCCACCATCCACCCCCACCATCCACCCATCCACCCACCATCCACCCATCCACCATCCACCATCCACCATCCACCCATCCACCCATCCATCCCATCCATCCACCCATCCACCCATCCACCATCCACCATCCCCATCCACCCATCCATCCATCCATCCACCACCCATCCCATCCACCATCCACCCATCCACATCCACACCATCCACCCCATCCATTCCATCAACACCATCCACCATACCATCCATCCACCATCCACCCATCCACCCATCCACCATCCATCCATCCACCCATCCACCATCCACCCATCCACCCACCCCATCCACCATCCACCATCCACCACCCACCCACCCATCCACATCCATCCACCTCCAACCCATCCACCACCCCATCCAACCCCACCATCCCACCCATCCACCATCCACCCATCCCATCCACCCCATCCACCATTGCCCACCCACCCCACATCCACCATCCCACCATCCACCATCCACCCATCCCCCACCCCCACCATCCACCATCCACCATCCCCATCACACCACAACCACCCCATCCACCATCCACACATCCACCCACCATCCACCATCCACCCACCATCCACCCACACCACCCCACCACCCATCCAACCATCACCCACCATCCACCATCCACCATCCACCCCCATTTCCACCATCCCACCCATCCACCATCCATTCCCACCATCCACCCACATCCACCATCCCCACCCCATCCACCATCCATCCATCCCATCCACCATCCACCCATCCACCATCCACCATCCACCATCCACCATCCACCCATCCACCCCATCCACATCCCATCCACCATCCACCCATCCCCATCCACCCATCCACACCATCCTCACCATCCACCCATCCACCATCCCACCCATCCACCATCCACCCATCCACCCATCCACCATCCACCCATCCACCATCCACCCATCCACCATCCACCATCCACACCATCCACACCCATCCACCCATCCCCATCCACCATCCACCATCCACCCATCCATCCACCATCCCCATCCACCCATCCACCCATCCACCCATCCACCCATCCATCCAACCCACCATCCACCCATCCACCATCCACCCATCCATCCACCCATCCACCATCCATCCACCCATCCACACCATCCCATCCACCATCCACCCACCACCATCCACCCATCCACACCCATCCACCATCCACCACCATCCATCCATCCACCCATCCACCCACCCATCCACCCACCCACCCATCCACCATCCACCATCCATCCATCCACCATCCACCCACCATCCATCCACCCCCACCCATCCACCACCCACATCCACCATCCACCATCCACCATCCACCATCCACCCATCCACATCCACCATCCACCATCACCCACCATCCACCATCCACCCACCATCCACATCCACCCACCACATCCACCATCCACCATCCACCACCATCCACCATCCACCCACCATCCACCATCCACCCACCATCCACCCATCCACCCATCCACCATCCATCCATCCACCCACCATCCACCCACCGTGCACCCTCTATCTTCCGAAGCTGGCCTGTCCCGCGTGCTCCAACCCCTGCGCAGTCTGACCACCCTCCTCCACTCCCCGTGTGAACGAGTCGCTCGACTCAGCCTGGATCGTCACGCCGACCCCTCCCAGCATCCCCCCAGCCCTGGCAACAGATCCCGGGGACCCCCCATCGGTGGCTGCGAAGGCCTGGGTGCCCTCATTCCACCCAGAGAATCGAACCCCCCCCCGGGGCCCGGCTCGCCGAGCGGGTGACCCCCAGGTGCCTGTGCAAGCCGTGCCCGGCGCTGTGTGCGGCATCTCCGCGGAGCTGCGTGTTCCAGAGGAGGGACAGACGCAGCCCCGGGGGGTTTTCCTGCTTCCTCTATGCACCGCGGGCTGCGTGCAACTGCAATATGGATGCAGAAGCCACGGTTCATAAATCACAGGCACGGGGAGACTGGGAAACTGGACACGGCAGGGCGTGTGGCGTGTGCCGCGTCTCTGTGGCGTGCAATTCCCTCGGACACCTCATTTTTTTCTCTCTCTCCCTGCATAGCTGTCTGTCACGCTGACCCGCGAGGTCCTCTGGGCTGGCGCGGCTCCTAATCTCCATGGAACCCCACAGGCAGCCCCTGGGGGCGTCCGTCTTTGTCTGTGCCAGGAATGAGTTCTAAAACACCCACTGCACACCTCCTCTTGGAGATTGAAGGAGCTCTTCCCGGAGACGTTCGTGTTCTGACTTGCTGTTCGGACAACCAGGTCCCGATTTGCAAGCTCCTGCAAACACCAGACCTGCCTTCTCGCCCATCCCCAGGAGGTTCACCGATGACAGGGCTGGGGCCACGCGCTGTCAGCTGGGGGCAGAAAAGAACAGGAAAAACAAAAAAAACAAAACAAAACAAAACAAAAAAAAAACGAAGCAGGCGGCTACCTTCTGAAGACATGCAAGCAGAGCTTGAAAGGTTCACCCCCAAACCATCCCTGTCTCCTCGCCCCCAAAACCACCGTGAGCATCTACCACAGAATAAGACCAGAAAAAAAAAAAATATGTGTATGTAAGAGTAATCCAGGCTTGGTGGCATGCCCCCGTCCTCCCAGCAACTTGGGAGGCTGAGGTCGGAGGATCGCAAGGGGGAGGCCAGCCTCCGCCACGTAGCAGGACCCTGTCTCAAAGTAATAGAAACTCATGATAAAAAGGGGCTGGGAGTGGAGCTCAGTGGTCAGTCTCTCCCGGGTTCAAGGTACAGGGCATTAACAAGGAAGGAAGGAAGAAGAAGAATGACGAAAGTGACCTTGAAGGTGGACACGTTCCCCTTGGACATTCATGGCTACATGGAGCCCCAAGGGTCATCCGTCTGGGGCTGGGAATAGATGCAGGAACAGCACCCGGTCCTCGGGTGCCCCGCCTTCCTAGAGCCCAGCCCACAGGTCTTTATTTTGGGTCCTGGGGACCGAGGTTCTGGTCCACGAGGACGCAGTTCCGTTGCTCTAGGTCCACCCTGGGGCAGAGCCTCCCGGTGGAGGGATGCCGAGGAGGAAACGGCGCCCCTAGTGGTGGGGTGTGAAGCACGTAAAGACGAAAAAGCCAGGGACAGGATATAGTCCCCCTCCCCCCACGCACAGCCCCAAAGACTCCGTCCCTGCAACGTTGGTGTCACCTCTTACAGATGCCACCCCCCCCCCCCCCCAAGAGTCCATTTAGCCACGATGAACTCACGCACTGGTGACATCGGGCGCTGGGTGATGCCAGCACCTGCCCAAAGCAGCCGCTGAGGTCACTGCTGGCCCGGGGCATGGAGCCTTCAAGGGAGGACATTGCAGATTCAAGCAGAGGGACCTTAAATAGTCGGGGACCTTGTTGCTAGGCAAAGAGTGACCTCTGATTTAAACACAGCCGTGGACACAGCTCAGATTTGGAGGTTCTGTGTTTTCGTTTGTTTGTTTTCTCAGAGATTTGTAGCATTTCTTGCTAAGTTGCTGAGGCTGGCCTCCAACTTGTGATCCTCCTGCCTCAGCCTCCTGAGACACCGGGATGACAGGCCTGCACCACCACACCCCGTGGTGTTCATCTTTTAAAAAGGGTCCCCGAGCTGGACACGGTGGCCCATGCCTGTTATCCCAGAACTGTGAGTCAGAAAAACCTTTTTTTCTCGATCCAACACCCAGCCTCCGGTATTTTGTTACAGTGTCAGAAAATGGATGGACACACCTAGGGTTGCTCAGGACCAAGGAGGGACAGGTTTCTCCCTGAAAGAAGGGCGTTCCACAAGAGGGTCAAGGCATTTTCTGGGTTTGATAGAAAAGCCTCTGCTACGTGATCACCATGGACCGACACATCTCACACGGGTAGAATTTCATTTGTGAAAAGAAAGGTTCTGTCCAGCCAAATGCTCTGTGCATGTAAAAAAAAAAAAAATGTCAGTAAAAAAAAAGAAAAGCAGAAAAACCCGAACCCGTGTTCCTGCAGAGAAAGCCCCGAGTGGATTTAAGATCTGAGGCTTCCAGAACTTGGAGCCCAAATAAACCTTTTCTCGTTATAATTTGAGGATCTCAGGTGTGCGTTACAGCAGCGCAACGGGGACTAGCACTGACCGCCACGCCATATTCAGTTGGGGTGTGAGTCTCAGGGCTCCACAGACACACACACGCACACACACGCATGCGCACACACACACACAGGCACGCACACGCACAGGGCATCGATCCCTCATATAATGGAACTTTCTGGGGGGAGGCTCAGGGGCGGTGAGAGACGTGCGGGGGGCGATGTCCGAGGCGTCCTGGGATCAGGGAACACGTGGACCTTGTCCAAGCCAGCAAGTGGCCGGGGGAGCAGTAAGGGATGACTGTCCACAGCAAAGACGCCTGTCTTCTCCTGACCTTGGAGCAGCGTCCACACTCCAGGACGGACATGGGTGGCGCCCTCCACCCCTCCTCTCTCCACCGGCCCCGCAGACGCCTGGACACGGACTCCAGGCCTCCACCCGCCCTCCTGGGCCTCCAGCTCGAACATGGCTGACGATGGCCCTTCCCAGACGCCAGGAGGCTGCAAAACAATCCCCAGGACAGATTCCCTCTTATCTACATGTCCAAGGTGTCACCTCGCCACCATCCGTCCACCCACCATGTCTGTCTACTCACCTGTCCATCCTGTTACTTATCTGTCCATGCTACCTGCCTATCACCTATCCAGCCATCCATTCACCTGTCTATCCATCCACCGTGTCTGTCTGTCCATCCACCAATCCACGCACCCATCCACCCACCCATCCCACCCACCCATCCACCCATCCATCCACCCATCCACCCACCCACCACCCACCCATCCACCCATCCATCCACCCATCCACCCATCCACCCACCCATCCACCCACCATCCACCATCCACCCATCCACCCATCCATCCATCCATCCACCCATCCACCCATCCACCCACCATCCACCCACCATCCACCATCCACCCATCCACCCATCCATCCATCCATCCATCCACCCATCCACCCATCCATCCATCCATCCACCCATCCACCCATCCACCCACCCATCCAGCCATCCATCCACCCATCCACCCATCCACCCACCCATCCACCCACCATCCACCATCCACCCATCCACCCATCCACCCCATCCATCCATCCATCCACCCATCCATCCATCCACCCACCCATCCACCCACCATCCACCATCCACCCATCCACCCACCCATCCATCCACCCACCCACCCATCCACCCACCATCCACCATCCACCATCCACCCATCCACCCACCCATCCATCCATCCATCCACCCATCCATCCACCCATCCACCCATCCACCCATCCACCCATCCATCCATCCACCCATCCATCCATCCATCCATCCACCCACCCATCCACCCACCCATCCACCATCCACCATCCACCCATCCACCCATCCACCCATCCATCCACCACCCACCCATCCACCCACCATCCACCATCCACCCATCCCCATCCATCCACCCACCCATCCACCCACCATCCACCATCCACCCATCCATCCATCCACCCACCCATCCACCCACCATCCACCATCCACCCATCCACCCACCCATCCATCCACCCACCCACCCATCCACCCACCATCCACCATCCACCATCCACCCATCCACCCACCCATCCATCCATCCATCCACCCATCCATCCACCCATCCACCCATCCACCCATCCACCCATCCATCCATCCACCCATCCATCCATCCATCCATCCACCCACCCATCCACCCACCCATCCACCATCCACCATCCACCCATCCACCCATCCACCCATCCATCCATCCCCCACCCACCCCATCCACCCACCATCCACCATCCACCCATCCACCCATCCATCCACCCACCCATCCACCCACCATCCACCATCCACCCATCCACCCATCCACCCATCCATCCACCCACCATCCACCATCCACCCATCCACCCATCCACCCATCCATCCATCCATCCACCCATCCACCCATCCATCCACCCACCATCCACCATCCACCCATCCATCCACCCACCCATCCATCCCATCCATCCACCCATCCATCCACCCATCCACCCATCCATCCATCCACCCACCCACCCATCCACCCACCCATCCATCCATCCACCATCCACCCATCCACCCACCCACCCATCCACCCACCCATCCATCCACCATCCACCATCCACCCATCCACCCACCATCCATCCACCCACCCACCCACCCACCACCCACCCATCCACCATCCATCCATCCACCATCCACCATCCACCATCCACCATCCACCATCCCACCCATCCACCATCCATCCATCCATCCACCCACCCACCCACACCATCCACCCACCCATCCCCATCCACCCATCCCCCACCCATCCACCCATCCATCCACCATCCACTCCACCCACCCCCCATCCACCCACCCATCCACCCATCCATCCATCCACCCACCCACCCATCCACCCACCATCCACCATCCACCCATCCACCCATCCATCCATCCATCCATCCATCCACCATCCACCCATCCACCCACCCATCCATCCACCCACCCACCCATCCACCCACCATCCACCATCCACCATCCACCCATCCACCCACCCATCCATCCATCCATCCACCATCCACCACCCATCCACCCACCCATCCATCCACCCACCCACCCATCCACCCACCCATCCATCCACCATCCACCATCCACCCATCCACCCATCCACCCACCCATCCCATCCACCATCCACCATCCACCCATCCACCCATCCACCCCCATCCATCCACCCACCCACCCACCCATCCACCCACCCATCCATCCATCCATCCACCCATCCACCCATCCACCCATCCACCCATCCACCCACCCATCCACCCACCCATCCACCATCATCCCACCCATCCATCCACCCCACCCATCCACCCACCATCCACCATCCACCCATCCACCCACCCATCCCACCCCCACCCCACCCATCCATCCATCCACCCACCCATCCACCCACCCATCCACCATCCACCATCCACCATCCACCCATCCACCCACCCACCCATCCATCCATCCATCCACCCACCCATCCACCCACCCATCCACCATCCACCATCCACCATCCACCATCCACCCATCCACCACCCACCCACCCATCCATCCATCCACCCACCCACCCATCCACCCACCCATCCACCATCCACCACCCACCATCCACCATCCACCCATCCACCCACCCACCCATCCATCCATCCATCCATCCACCCATCCACCCACCCACCCACCCATCCACCCACCCATCCATCCATCCATCCACCCATCCACCCACCCATCCACCCATCCACCCACCCATCCATCCATCCACCCACCCATCCACCCATCCACCCATCCATCCATCCACCCACCCACCCATCCACCCACCCATCCACCCACCCATCCACCCATCCACCCACCCATCCACCCACCATCCACCATCCACCCATCCATCCACCCACCATCCACCATCCACCCATCCATCCACCCACCCATCCACCACCCATCCATCCACCCACCCATCCATCCACCCATCCATCCATCCATCCATCCATCCACCCATCCATCCACCCATCCACCCATCCATCCATCCACCCACCCATCCGTCCATCCATCCACCCACCCATCCATCCACCATCCATCCATCCTCCATCCATCCATCATCCTTCCATCCATTGTATCTGTCTATGTCAATCTATCCATCCTACTTATCTATGCATCCATCTATACATCATGTCTGTCTGTCTATCTATCTATCTATCATCTACCAGTTCTGTCTGTCTGTCTATCCATCTATCTCTCTGTTACCCACCAGTTCTGTCTGTCTAGGTGGCTGTCACCCCCTGGGTGGGGCTGCTCCTGGCACCTGGTGTGTGGAGCCCAGAGAGGCTGCTCCACCTCCTGCAGTGCACAGCACAGCCCACCATGAGAGCCCCCAGCCCCAGTTTGCCCACGGTGCAGAGGAACCTGCAGGACAGAGCGGCTGTCCACCACCTGTCCCTCCAGCTGCCGTCTGTCTATCCAGCTATCTATCTATCATCTGCGTATCCATCTGTCTACCCATCCATCCATCCAATCTATCATCTGTCTATCTATCATTGATCTCTGAAAGCTCGCTCTCTCTCAATCACTGTTTTATCTATCATTAATTCCTCACGCCACCTGTGTCTGTGCCTCTTCTATCCCCGTCTCCACACGCTGTCTGTTTTTTTCCGTCGACCTCCTTATCTATCCGTCATGCCTATCCTCTGTGCATCATCTGCCTATATAGCATGTCACCGCCCCGGCTACTCTGCGCGGCCTTCACGATCATCTAGCTTATCTGGAATCCGTCTGTTTACCTATGACCTACTACCCTCGCCACCACCTGTCTATCATCTATGCACTGACTATCGCTATTCATATATCTTATCTATCTATTCTATCATTGATCTCTGAAAGCTATCTATCTATCTACCATCTATCTACCATTTATGGATTCACCTATTTTTCTCTATCATCTATGTATCCATCGTCTATCCATGTATCTACCACCTGTCTGTTCTATCACCTCTTATCTATCTTATTTGGTGTCCATGTATTTATCTATGATAAATAAATTACAGATGATATTATATTTTGCATTTGAAAATGACCATATGGTGTGATTTGGACTTGAAGGGCCCCCCCCAAAAGCTCATGTGTGAGACCATGCAAGAATGTTCAGAGGTGGAATGATTGGATTATGAGAGGTGTAGACGAATATGGATTAATCCACTTGAATGCACTCACTGGGTGGTGACTGTAGCAGGTGGGGTGTGGCTGGAGGAGGGGGTCGCTGGGCTGGGCCTTGGGGGTCTCTATCCTGTCCCTGGGTGAGCAGAGCTCTCTGCTTCCTGGTGCCACGTCCTGAGCTGCCCTCCTCCTCCAGGCCCTGCCGCCATGTTGTTCTGCCTCACCTTGGGCCAGAGCCGTGGCCACCACGGACTGCACCTCTGAAAGGGGACGATATATATGTGGAGAGAGAGGCCAGTGGAACCCCACAAAGACCTGCCCAAGACGCTCAAGCTAGGGGCGCCATGCCAAGGAGTCCTCAATGGCGGACACGTCCGGGTCAGCGAACCCAGTGCCACGCCTGCCCCCAGCCGCCTTCCCCCGTCCTGAAGGAGGAGCAGGGACCTGTCTGCCCACCCGCGACCCCTGATCAGGCTCCCCGTGCGCACAGACGGGCTCGCTGGCCGCGTTACGTGTGCCACCACCAAAATCTTCCAGCACAAAAGCAACACACGGGGGCCAGGAGTGGGAACCCCCAGCGAGATCGGAACCCCAGTCCTCTTGGGTGCGTCGAGAGAGACGCCGCCGTTCCCGGATAACGGAGGGACGCGTGCAGGAAAGTCCTGCTGCACATCCGTCTCCAAACGGAGGAGGGAGCAAAGGAAAGGGTTCGGCGGAGAGCGCAGATTGGAAGTGTGCGCGCGTGTGTGTGTGTGTGTGTGTGTGTGTGCGTGTGCGCCACACGCGTGGGGCTGTGCACCCCACCCAGGACCTCGTGCAACGCTGAACAGGGGACTCTTTCTGCACACTTGAATTAAGGGTGCCTGTCGCACACTGGTGTCCCTGCATGCAGGCGCTTCTGTTGGTTGCTCTAACTCATCATCTCGAGGGGACGCGGGCAAGTCACAGGTGGGGATCCAACAGACGAAGGGAGGGGGCGTGGGACACAATCAACGTGCTTGGGGCCATCGTTCTCCAAGAAGCTGGAGCTTCATGAACCCCCCAAAGCAGGGAGACATTAGATTGTAGTCAGCTTTGCGTCACCGTCACCAAGCGACCCAAGGACTCCATGGGGGGACGCGGGACAACATGACGGCAGGGCCTGGAGGAGGAGGCAGCTCAGGACGCGGCACCAGGGGGCAGAGAGAGCTCTGCTCACCAGGGACAGGACAGAGACCCCCAAGGCCCAGCCCAGGGACCCTCCTCCAGCCACACCCCAGCTGCCCCTATGCAGTCACCACCCAGTGAGTCCATGCAAGTGGATTAATCCGTATTCGTCTACACCTCTCACAACCATTTCTCCTCTGAGAATTCTTGCATGGTCTCACAGGTGAGCTTGTGGGAGGCACCTGCTATCTAGACCACAACAGGATATCAGCCGAATAGGTTTAAAATCAAAGTGACAATCCAAATAGAATCCCACAGGGACAGATTTAAGTCAAAATGAGACTCATTAGTAAAGACCTCCAAGAGAAATAACCTCTATCTCACAGGAGAAGGAGCCTGTCCTCCCTTAGTCCCAGACGACCTGGGCGGCAGAGACAAGAGCCCGAGAGCCGGGCGCGGCGGTGCACGCCTGTCATCCCAGCGGCTCCGGAGGCTGAGGCAGGAGGATCATGAGTTGGAGGCCAGCCTCAGCCAAAGTGAGACCCTGAGCAACTCAGGGAGACCCTGTCCCTACATAAAATGCAAAATTGGGCTGGGGAGGGGGCTCAGGGGTCGAGCGCCCCTGAGTTCAGTCTCCGGTACACCCCACCCCCAAAAAAGTACCCAGATTTTAGCTCTCAGCCTCTGCAACCTCAGTTTAGGAGGCCGAGAGGTGCTTGTTTGGGGGGTTGGTGGGAATCCTTCCTCCTCGGAGCCTGGCTTTCCGCGAGTCATCCACCAGGAGAAGGAACCCCAAGTCCCAATCCCCCCCCCCTCCCCGGTGGCTCATCAATCCTAAAATACCTCAGACCCAGGGGTCGTGCCCCCGATCTGTCTGGAACCCCTATTTTGCGGTGTCTTAGCCCGGGTTCGAGGTGCAGGAGGAGGAAAACCGGCCCAGCTCTCTCCCGGCCGGGGCCAGCTGGATTTCCCCTGGGGCTGGGGTGTCCATGCACCCCTGGCAGGCGCCCCCGCCCCGCCGGCCCACCCCCAGGATCGTTTCCCCGTTCTCATTGAAGGAGGCCGGGAGCCTCCTCCCAGGCGGTGACGGAAGCCGCGGCCTCGCTCTGGGGCCGAGGGCCCAGGGGCCGCGACGTCATCGGCACAGTCGCAATGACATTCTGGAAGCCATGACCCGCGTCCAAGGTCCGTGACTAATGACCTGCACCAGAGCGGCCTGCACGGGGGGCGCGGTGACTGTCCCCGAGTTCCGGTGACCGGATCGGACGGTAGCGCCTCAGCCCCTTGCAGGTGACACCGGGTCAGGCAGAGCCAGGACACACACCGGGATGATGTCCCACCTGTCACTCAGAGGGACGGGCAGGCGTGTGTTGAAGGGTTGGGGAAGGGGACACTCAAGGGACAGAGGAGTCCTCTCAGAAAGGACAGGGACCGCTGCCCCTCCTGCCCTCCAGGTCCCAGGACATTGCCAGAGAGCCCCGCCCAGGTCCGCCCCCGACGTTGACGGACAGCAGGGGGACCTCAGACGCCCCGTCCCCTGCCACGGCCCACTCAGTCCCCCTGGCCCGTGCTGGCGGGTCCCCCCTGGGACCTGTTCTGGCAGATTCTGTGGCTGGAGGAATGATCCCGTGTCCCCGAGTCCTGGGACCTGGTCTGCGTCAGGGTCACACAAGTGTCCCCCTGCAGGGTGACCTGGCTCCTCTCGGGGACATTATTGGGGGCCTGCGTGTCTCCTGCAGGGGACGGGGGTCTGCTGAGGGAGGTGCGCGGGCCGGGCAGGGCTGCGGGGCCACTGCTTCCTGGGACAGAGCCTGTGGGGTCAGCACCTGGGCCCCTGAGAGGGTCCTCCCCGGACCTCGGCCCCACCGCCCACGTCCGTCCGTCTGTCTGCTGTCATTCAGGGACCGCAGTTTCTCCTGGTTCCTGTGGGTGGCTTTGGCCAGGTGCGTCCTACCCAGCCTCCCCCGGACAGAATCAGTCACAGTGGAAACAAAAAAAAAGAAAGAAAGAAAAAGATCAACGGAGCGTGGACCCCATCCACAGCAAGAGGCCAATTAAGGCTAAAGCCGATTAGCGACCGGTGCTTCGAGGTCCCCAAGGGCGCACAGGAGGCTGGCCTCTTTCTGGGACACCTCGCTGCTTCTTCCGCCCTGATTCCCCTCACGTGTCTGGTGCGGAGAGTCGTCCCTGGGAGGCCCGGCCTCTGCCCACAAAGGAGAGGCCAGGAAAGACCACGGTTGGCCGCGCAAGGACAGAGGTGCTCAGAAGGTGACCTGCGCCACGCCCCCGTGACCTCCTGTTGGGTCCCAGACGCTACTTAAACCAGATTAGGTCAACAGCCGGGGGCGGTGGTGCGCACCTGTCATCCCAGCACTTGGGAGGCTGAGGCAGGAGGATCGCCGGGTCAAAGCTAGCCTCAGCCATGGCGAGGCCCTGAGCCACTCAGGGAGACCCTGTCTCTCATAAAATACAAAAAAGGGCTGGGGACGGGGCCCGGGGTCGAGTGCCCCCGAGTTCAATCCCCAGGACCAAAAATAAATAAAGAAAAAGGAAAAAAAAAAAAAAGAAAGAAAAAATCTGATAGAGGTCAAGTGCGTGCTCAAACTACAAAATCCCGTTCTACCCAGAGGTCAAGGGCTGCATTTTGTCTGTGGACATCTTTCCTCTTTCTTTCTTCTTTCTTTCTTTCTTCCTTTCCTTCAACTTGCAAACAACACCACCTCTGTGAGTCACCCTGTTTTAATCAACAAGATAATATCTAAAAAAAAATTTGATGCGAATGAGGTGACAAATTTATCCTCCCGCTGGAGAGAAATGTGCATGGCCTGGGCGTAGAGGGGACAGGGCCCGACAGGAACTCGCCCCTGGGCACAGGCGCAAGGCTCTGCCCAGATGATATAGTCCCGGCCAGGGACACGGTATAGTCCCGGCCAGGGACACGGTATAGTCCCGGCCAGGGACACGGTATAGTCCCAACGGGCCGCACCGCCGCACAGATGGCAGTTTCGCTGGGGAACAGGGGGGACGTATCCTTGGGCCAGATTTGGGGAGACCCCCTTCCCCAGCCTGCTGATGCAGGAGAAATAGGAGTGGGGTGAATTGAAATGCTTGCCCCAGACTTTTGGGGGCCCCCAGATGCTCCCCTGCTAGCCTTGAGCTGCAAACGTAGGGCAGGGGAGGAGAGGGGGCGCTCCTGCCAGGACTCCTCCGCAGAAAAGCTCTGGGGAGCGAGAATCAAAAGGGAAGTTCTACCGCGGAGCTCTCTCACGCCCAGGTAAGAGGAACCGAGAAATCCCAGACCCCTCCCGGGCGGGTTTTGAGCCTCAGTACAGGGAACAGGACCCGCAGGCTTTTCCTCCACTCCTGTCTCTGCTCCCAACTGGGCCGCATTTTTTTTTTTTTTTTTAAGTCTTTTACAGACTGCTGTGCCCCACGTCACCTGCAAAGCCCCCGCCCTCTCACGCCTGCCGGGCTTTGCGCCTGCTGTCCCCCACTGCGCCACCACGCGTCCCTTCTGCCCTTTTTTGACATGCATGGGCGACCAGCGGACCCCACGGTTCTCTACTTGGGTGGTTTTCTGTTTTTCGCTACTGTGACAAAAGGCCTGAGGAATTCAACTGAGAGAAGGAAGGTTTTATTTTGGCTCATGGTGTCAGAGGTCCAGTCCGTGGTGGCCGACGCCATGGCTCTGGCCCAAGGGGAGGCAGGACGTCATGGCGGCAGGTCCTGGAGCAGGAGAGCAGCTCAGGACGTGGCACCAGGGAAAAACTAAAAGGCCAGGGACAGGATATAGTCCCAGTGGGAATGCGTGTCCGTGACCTATTTCCTTCCAACTCTGCCGCACTGTCTAGTTTTCCACCTCCTAGGTGTAGACCACGCCAATGATTAATCTATCCATTGGATTGATTCATTGATGAGGTCAACCCACCCCTTCCGGAAGTCCCATCCTGAACATGGCTGGGCTGGGACCAAGCCTTCAGCTCAAAAGACTTCAGGAGACGCCACAGATCCAAGTCACAACGACTACTACTACTACTACTTCTTCTTCTTCTTCTTCTTCTTCTTTTTTGGTACTGGGGATTGAACTCAGGGGCCCTCGACCCCTGGGCCACATCCCCAGCCCTTTTTTGTGTTTTATTAGAGACAGGGTCTCACTGAGTTGCTAAAGGCCTCGCCATGGCTGAGGCTGGCTTTGAACTGGCGATCCTCCTGCCTCAGCCCTCCCCAGTGCTGGGATGACGGGCGGGCGCCCAGCTTATAACAACTTTATTCTGAATTCTTAGTCGTTGTTCATAAGAAGTTGATGATCCATGATCTCTTTCTGCAAATCAGGTTTCCCACCCCCAGCGACCCTATTTCACGTTCCGGACCTACTACCGTGGGGACAGATTCCTTCCAAACCTAGAAACTGAAGCAATGCCCATTTGTCATCTCCGGGTTCCTCTGAGACCACAGTGGCCCGAGGCTGGACCAAATATCCACAGAATTCATGGTGGGTTCCTGCCGTGGACTATTATACAGCAATGAAAAAGGGGACGAATGACTGGTACCCCTCGATTTGTGGGTGTGTCACAAGTAGATCATGGAGCCAAAGAATGACAGATACCCGGACTCAAGGTGTACCTTAGTTGTAGACGGTTTGTGGGGCATTTCTGAACACCTGAGTTTCGATCCATAGCACCATGCACACACACACACACACACACATATGAATATCTCTCTGTGCGTGTGTGTGTGTGTGTGTGTGTGCATGTGGCTGAAAGATAAGGTAAACTTCATCGCGGAGCTACACTCTTACCCTTTTCAGTGTTTCTTTTCAGACAGGATCTACATTGCCGAGGCTGGCCTCCAACTTGCGATCCTCCTGCCTCAGCCTCCCCAGCAGCTGGGATGACAGGTGGGTGCACACGGCGTCCTTTGTGATTTTTTAACAGCGACGCCCTCAAGCCCCATCACTGTGTGTTACTGTTGTAGGAGCCACGGGCACGGATTTCATTTATCTGTGGAAGACCAAACCAAGATGGCGCACCATGGCTGGGCTGGATCATGCATGGCTCCTGGGTCTTTCGTCTCACGGGGTTTGAAGTGGAACAGATTTGAGAGAGAGAGAGAGAGAGAGAGAGAGAAAGATTCCCTGAGTAGAAAATAAATCAAGAAGAAGAAAAAAATAATAATAATCAAGGAAGCGAGTCCAAATGGAACGCATCAAAGCCCCGAGGGGAAAACAGAGACCGGCGTGGGGCAGACAGAAGAGGTTGCACCAGCTCAGGGGCTGGGGAGAGACCTGGTCCTGCCACGTTTAGCAAAGGGGGCTTTTGAGGACCCCTGGGCCCCATCCCCAGCCCTATTTTGCCTTTTATTTAGAGACAGGGTCTCGCTGAGTTGCTTACGGCCTCACTCTGGCTGAGGCTGGCTTTGACCTCGCGATCCTCCTGCCTCAGCCTCCCGAGCTGCTGGGATGACAGGCGTGCGCCACCGCGCCCCGCCCGGGCAGGGATGATTCCCTTTTTTTTTTTTTTTTTTTTTATTGCCAAAGAGAATGAAGACAAATAGAGACATCCTGCACCGATTTAGGTGAAGGAGTTTGACGTGAATGGGGTTCATTCTATCCCGGGCTCTGGGTTACGAGGGTTTTCGAAACTGAATTATGATTGCACTCGAGAAGCTACTGCGTCGTGAAGTGCCCGCGGGGAGCCGAGGATGGGGGACCTGAAGTCGGGAGCGGGGAGCAAGCTCCTCACGTCACACCTCACTCGAGGGAAGCACAATTGATTTTTTTTTTTTTTTAAAAAGGAGTCTCCAGCTCAAGGTGATTTTTACTTTTTTTTTCCCCCTTCTTTTCTGCAAACCCTGGTGGGTTCCGTTTTCTTTGTGGCCAGCCACCGCGGTGCACACCAATAATCCCAGGCCCTTGGGAGGCTGGGGCCGGAGGATCGCAAGTTGGAGGCCAGGCGCTGCAACGTCGTGAAATCCTGTCTCAAAATACTGGAAGGGGTCGGGGATGAGGCCCGGCGGTGGGTTCAACCCCTCGCTCCGTGTACACAGGACCCCGTGGAGCAGGGGCAGCGGCTTCGGACCGAGGATGGGCAGATTCTTGACCTCGTCTCAGTGAGAAATCAAAAAAAAAAAGAGGAAAAAAATTTCAAAAAATGCCAGGCGAGAAAGAGGAAGAGACAGGGAAGGATGGCTTGCATTTTAAATTTTTCTCCATTTTTCAATTTTTCTTCCATTTTCTAGGCAGGCCAAGCGGGCGGAGCCGCCGGGCGACTCGTGGGACGTCACCCTGGCTCTGGAAGTGACGCTCCCTGAGGTTCACGCAGAGGTTTGTGTAAAAGTCCCCTGGGCTCGTGGTTGAGACGGGGGCGTCCCCAGAGCTCCCGTGGGAGGCCAGGCAAGAGGTTCAGGGGAGAAACGAGGGGGCTCCCAGAGCCGTCCCTGCAAGAGGATTAATCCACTTGAAAGGACCCACGGGGTGGGCGCTGCAGCGGGTGGGCTCTGGTGGGAAGAGGCAAGTCACTGAGGGTGTGTGTCTGGGTCTCCGTCCTGTCCCTGGTGAGCAGAGTGCTCTGTCCCCTGGGGCCAGCGTCCTGAGCGCCCTCCTCCTGCAGGCCCTGCCGCCCTGATGTCCTGCGGCCCCTCGGGCCAGGGCCGTGGCCACCGCGGACGGAGCCTCCGACACCAGGAGCCCCAAAGAGATGTTGGAAGTCCCCGATTTCTCCACACTGGCACACCAAGGACCCGTGGGCACCCCAGAGACAGCCCAACGGCATCAGAAGCACGGCTCTGCCACCCGTCAGCCAGGACGAGCCATTAAACCCCGGCCAGACCTCCAAGTCCCCAGTTCCTCAGCCTCCATCCCCTCCTCCTCCTCCATCCCCTCCTCCATCTCCTCCTCCTCCATCTCCTCCTCCTCCATCCCCTCCTCCATTCCCTCCTCCATCCCCTCCTCCTCCTCCTCCATCCCCTCCTCCATCCCCTCCTCCATTTCCCCTCCTCCATCCCCTCCTCCTCCTCCTCCATCCCCTCCTCCATCCCCTCCTCCTCCTCCATCCCCTCCTCCATCTCCTCCTCCTCCATCTCCTCCTCCTCCATCCCCTCCTCCATTCCCTCCTCCATCCCCTCCTCCATTCCCTCCTCCATCCCCTCCTCCTCCTCCTCCATCCCCTCCTCCATCTCCTCCTCCTCCATCTCCTCCTCCTCCATCCCCATCCTCCATTTCCCTCCTCCATCCCCTCCTCCTCCTCCTCCATCCCCTCCTCCATCCCCCTCCTCCATTCCCTCCTCCATCCCCTCCTCCTCCTCCTCCATCCCCTCCTCCATCCCCTCCTCCTCCTCCATCCCCTCCTCCTCCTCCTCCTCCATCCCATCCCCTCCTCCATCTCCTCCTCCTCCTCCATCTCCTCCTCCTCCTCCATCTCCTCCTCCATCCCCTCCTCCTCCTCCATCTCCTCCTCCTCCTCCATCTCCTCCTCCATCTCCTCCTCCTCCTCCATCTCCTCCTCCTCCTCCTCCTCCATCCCCTCCTCTATCCCCTCCTCCATCCCCTCCTCCATTCCCTCCTCCATCCCCTCCTCCTCCTCCTCCATCCCCTCCTCCATCCCCTCCTCCTCCATCCCTCCTCCTCCTCCTCCATCTCCTCCTCCATCTCCTCCTCCTCCATCCCCTCCTCCATCCCCTCCCTCCATCCCCTCCTCCATTCCCTCCTCCATCCATCCCCTCCTCCTCCTCCTCCATCCCCTCCTCCATCCTCCTCCTCCTCCATCTCCTCCTCCTCCATCCCCTCCTCCATTCCCTCCTCCATCCCCCTCCTCCTCCTCCTCCTCCATCCCCTCCTCCATCCCCTCCTCCATTCCCTCCTCCATCCCCTCCTCCTCCTCCTCCATCCCCTCCTCCATCCCCTCCTCCTCCTCCATCCCCTCCTCCTCCTCCTCCTCCATCCCCTCCTCCATCTCCTCCTCCTCCTCCATCTCCTCCTCCTCCTCCATCTCCTCCTCCATCTCCCTCCTCCTCCTCCTCCATCTCCTCCTCCTCCTCCATCTCCTCCTCCATCTCCTCCTCCTCCTCCATCTCCTCCTCCTCCTCCTCCTCCATCCCCTCCTCTATCCCCTCCTCCATCCCCTCCTCCATCCCCCCTCCTCCATCCTCACTCCTCCTCCTCCTCCTCCATCCCCTCCTCCATCCCCTCCTCCTCCATCTCCTCCTCCTCCTCCATCTCCTCCTCCATCTCCTCCTCCTCCTCCATCCCCTCCTCCATCCCCTCCTCCTCCATCTCCTCCTCCTCCATCTCCTCCTCCTCCTCCTCCATCTCCTCCTCCTCCTCCTCTCCTCCTCCTCCATCCTCCTCCTCCTCCTCCTCCTCCTCCTCCTCCTCCATCTCCTCCTCCTCCTCCATCTCCTCCTCCTCCTCCATCTCCTCCTCCTCCTCCATCTCCTCCTCCATCTCCTCCTCCATCTCCTCCTCCTCCTCCATCTCCTCCTCCTCCATCTCCTCCTCCATCTCCTCCTCCATCTCCTCCTCCTCCTCCTCCTCCTCCTCCTCCATCTCCTCCTCTTCCATCTCCTCCTCCTCCTCCATCTCCTCCTCCTCCTCCTCCTCCTCCATCTCCTCCTCCTCCTCCTCCTCCTCCATCCCCTCCTCCTCCATCTCCTCCTCCATCTCCTCCTCCTCCATCTCCTCCTCCTCCATCTCCTCCTCCTCCATCTCCTCCTCCTCCTCCATCTCCTCCTCCTCCATCTCCTCCTCCTCCATCTCCTCCTCCTCCATCTCCTCCTCCTCCTCCACCTCCTCCACCTCCTCCACCTCCACCTCCTCCATCTCCTCCTCCTCCTCCATCTCCTCCTCCTCCATCTCCTCCTCCTCCATCTCCTCCTCCATCCCCTCCTCCTCCATCTCCTCTTCCATCTCCTCCTCCTCCATCTCCTCCTCCTCCATCTCCTCCTCCTCCATCTCCTCCTCCTCCACCTCCTCCACCTCCTCCACCTCCACCTCCTCCATCTCCTCCTCCTCCTCCATCCCCTCCTCCATCTCCTCCTCCTTCTTCATCTCCTCCTCCATCTCCTCAGCTTCCTCCTCCATCTCCTCCTCCTCCATCTCCTCCATCTCCTCCTCATCCTCCTCCTCCTCCATCTCCTCCTCCTCCATCTCCTCCTCCTCCATCTCCTCCTCCTCCTCCTCCTCCTCCCCCCCCTAAACCTGTGGTTGGACCCTGTCTTTCTCTTCTCTATCCACTCCTCTCCATCCAATCCCTGTCCATCCTTCTTAAATCACAGCTCAAAATAGAGGCTGTGCCCAACATACCTGCCCAGGACCATTCGAAGGAAGAAAAATTCACTTCATCTCAGAGTTCGGAGGATTCGGGTGGTGGTCCGTGGGCTCCAAGGCAGAACCCTCATGGCGGGAGGACCTGGTGGAGGCAGCTGGTCAGCTGACGGCGCCGGGAGCCGAGTGGGCGAGAGGAGGGAAGAACCAGGGACAGGGCACAGTCCCCGGAGCCTCGGCCCCAGTGACCTAGTCCTCCAGCGACTCCCTTCCCGCCTGCAGTTGTTACCCAGAAGTCCTTTCCAATTTCTAATCCATTAAGTGGATTAATCCACTTTTGAGCTTAGATCCAAATCATCACAGTCTCTCAGGTGAAGATTCGCCTAATTCTGCTTGGAAATGGCTCAACTGTGGTGCCACATTGGTGTGTGTCTATTATTATTATTATTATTATTATTATTATTATTTGGGGGATTGGACTCAGGGGCGCTCGACCCCTGGGCCCCATCCCCAGCCCTATTTTTGTAGTTTATTAGAGACAGGGTCTCACTGAGCGGCTCAGAGCCTCGCCATGGCTGAGGCTGGCGTTGACCTCGCGATCCTCCTGCCTCAGCCTCCCCAGTGCTGGGACGACCGGCGTGCACCTTCGCGCCCGGCTAAAAGAAGAATTATCATGGTTCGTATTTTGCAGTGCCGGGGACGGAACCCAGGCCCTGCCACCTGGTGCCACAGCGGCACCAACCCTGAGGCGCACCTGCAGCCCCAGGAGAAGATGACGGATCCACCCAGGGAAACGTCTGCTTCGACGGAGTCTTCCCGATCCCGGGCTCCAGGTGCGCCCAGAGCTCGTGAAGAGAAATTCACCAAAGGAAGAGGAAAAAAAAAAAAGGTCCAGCTGTTCTCAGAGATCACCGCGGCCGTGACCACGGAGGAGAAAGTAGGGCAGCCGCTATAAATAAACACATCAACAAATAAAAAAAATATATATATATCGAAAGAAAAAAAGAAAAGACAAGAAAACTCCCCGTAGGAGTTAACCCCTCGGCTCCAGGTGCCCGTGCGGGGTGAGGTTGGGAATTGTGCGTGGCTTTCATTTATTGATTTATTTCCCCCCTTTCGGCCCCTTGAGAGTGAGATTCTGCAGGACAGGGTGGGAAGCTGTGTCATTTGCAAGAGGATGAGTGACACCGGGCGGGCGCGGAAGGGAAGCAAAGGCATGGGCAAAGCATCCGCCCGCCCGTCATCCCAGCGGCTCCGGAGGCTGAGGCAGGAGGATCGTGAGTTGGAGGCCCGGCCTCAGCAACTCGGTGAGACCCTGTCTCTAAATCAAAACAATAGAAAATAGGGCTGGGGATGGGGCTCAGGGGTCGAGGGCCCCTGATTTCTATCCCTGGTACCAAAAAATAAATAAAATAAAAGTAAATAAAAATAAGTGAGTGGGAATCATTGGAATGGACGAAGTTGAATGCCTTGTGTCTGTGCGGGTGGGTCAGCCCTGTGATGATGACGGGTGGTGGGAAGCTGGGCCGGGCTGCATGGAAGTGACCCAGGCTCTGTCCTTGTCCTCCGGCTGTGAGGCGTCCCCACCATCTTGCAGACCGAGAGTCCTTTCCCACAGAAGGACGGGCTCCCAGACACGTCCCCACACGGGGGAGTGCATCTCCACCTCGCGGAAACCATCAGGAACGGACGGCGGGTTCGTCCAAGCAGGCTCCCACAGGTCCCCCTGAGAAATGGGGCTGGGGTCACTGTTTGAGTGGAAAAAATACTTGGAACCCAGGGGCCCTCGACCCCTGGGCCCCATCCCCAGCCCTTTTTTGCATTTTATTAGAGACAGGGTCTCCCTGAGTGGCTCAGGGCCTCGCCATGGCCGAGGCTGGCTTGGACCTCGCGATCCTCCTGCCTCAGCCTCCCCAGTGCTGGGATGACCGGCGTGGGCCACCGCGCCGGCCAGCCCTTTTTAATTTTTATTTATTTATTTATTTAAAATTTTCAGACAGGGTGTTGCTCAGTTGCCGAGGCTGGCCTCCAACTTGGGATCCTCCTGCCTCAGCCTCCCCCAGCCACAGCGATGCCAGGCGTGCTGTCACAGCCCGGAGCTGGAGCCACGGGTTTTTCCAGTGGGCCTCTGTCCTCTCTGCACAAAGGGACCGGACTCAATGGCAGAGCAGATTTAGAAACCCCTTTCAAAGGTTTCCTCTCTTTCTTCCGCCCTCCGGGAGACTTCAGATAGAAACACCCCGCGTGGCCCCGCCCCCAGCGCTTCCACGACCCCCAAATGCAACAACAACAACAACAACAAAACACGCACCGCCCCCCCCCCCCCAAGAAACCCCAAGACCCTCCCCCGTGTTAATTGTTTTCCTGAGAGACGGGCGGGCTCGCTGACGTGTTTGGGGGCCTCGTTCCATTGCTGAGGCTGGCCTCCGACGTGCCAGCCTCCTGCCTCAGCCTCCCGACCCGGCCCTCAATGGGGTCAAGGGGGGGGCAAGGTCAGCGGTAGGAGGAGGAGCAGGGTTCCCGCAGTCAGACAGGTGACGCTGCCTTCCCAGGTGCTGAGTCACAGACGCGACAGCAGGTCCCCCAGGGCCATCTTTTGTGGCTGCTCAAAGGACTTAAAATCAGCCCACTACAGGGACACGGCCCCATCCACGTTTATAAGCACCTCAAGTCACAACAGCCAATGGAACCCGCCGAGAGGCCCTTCAACGGATGGACGGATAAAGAAACTGTGGTACGCATACTTGATGGAATATTACTCAGCCATGAAGAGGAATGAAATGATGGCATTTGCCAGTGCGGGACGGACGGTGTCGCGTGTATCTAAGCACTAAAAATAAATAAATAAAAATGAAAAATAGATAACGACATAAATCAGGGACTTCTAGGGACTAGGAGTCCTGAATATGAAGCTGTCTGAACGCCTTTCCCTTAGTAGGTTCTACAGCTCAATACCTTGATTCCACCATCGCACGGGGCATGCGTGCCCCCAATCAAGACCCAGAACCCCGTCAATGTGCAGGATTCAAATCCGTTAAAAATGTCACCACTTGGGTGGCTGAAAGAAACGCATCATTTGTATTTGCTTCGGTTAAACAGACTTTAAGTTAAACGGGTTTGTGAGCCCCACCCCCCTCGATTCTGGGCCGGCGGAGAGCCCCGGGTGCCGTCTCGGTGACATTCTCCGTCCCCTCCACCAGGGGGCGCCGGGCGGCGTGACCTTCACGTAGCGGGGCATTTTCCTGCGGGCCTCCAGGGCTATGGGAGAGTCCAAAGGCAGAGGTGGCCCTGGGGACCTTCAAGGGACAAGACCTGGCCCGCAGGCCAGGCCGTGGTGACATCAACCAAATAGTCCCGGCCCTCCCCAAAGAGGCCAAGACCCGATTCCCCTGAGCCCTGGAGATCTGGGCTGACAGACACCCTGATTGTGACCTCGTGAGCAAGGGACCCAGTTGGGGTCCCTCTTGGGTCACCTCGCTTGATCAGGCGCTGTGCCTTAAAGCTGCGGCGACCTCGACAGAGACGCGCCAGCCCCCGGGTGGACATCTTGGAGGTGGAGAAAGAGCCTCCTTCAGATCAGGCTGGTTCCGGCTGCGCGTCCTCCGGTCTCTCCGGGGGTCTCGGGCAGGCTTCCCTGGAGGGCTCGCTCCCTGCGGGGTTGGGGATGCAGGGTCTGGGGGTGGCCCCGGGTGTGCCAGCGCCATGGGGTCCCCACACATGAGGCTCTCTGGGGGAGGGGTCCAGTGTCCGAGGTTCCCTCTGAGGATCTGGGGGAGGGGCCGGTGGTCCCGAGGTCCCAAAGCAGTGGGGGTCGGGGGACAGGGTGGACAGGGCTTCCTGGGAAGGGTGGGAGCGGTGGTCCTGGGAGGGTCCCTGAGTGCGCGTGGGGAGGTCTGGGGTGGGGGGGGGGCTGCCGATCTCTGGCAGGGTCTGGGGGGCTCCGGCGGGGGGTCTGCTGCGCGGGTGGGCGTCAGGGGGGAGGCCTGCGGGGTCTGCGCGCCCTGGTGGGGGGCTGTGCCCGGGGAGCACGTGGGGGTGGTCCACAGGGGGGGTCCCGGCGAGAGGCCAGGCCTGCGGTGCAGGGGGGGCTGGGGTGCACGTCTGGGGTCCGGGGCCTGGGCAGGGTCTGCAGCTGGAGCAGGTCGGGGTGGTCCGGAGGGCGGCCTGGGGGCCGGGGCAGGGGCCTGCGGTGCCGGTGCCGGTGGGGGCGCACGTCGGGGTCCTGGGGAACTGGGTGGGCGGGGTCTGCTTTGTGGGCGGGGGTCCGCGCAGGGGTCTGCGGTGCATGTGGGGGTCTGGGGTCTGGGGGGGCGGTGTGGAGGTGGGAGGTCCCTGGGGGGTCTGGGGTTCTGGGGGGGCTGCTGTTGGAGCAGGTGGAGGAGGCGGGGGTGGAGGGCTGGGGTCAGGGGTGGGGGGTGTTCTGCGGTGCAGGTGGGGGCGGGGCGGAGATCTGAGATTTCTGGGGGTTCTGGGTGGGGGTCTGCTGTGTGGGCGGGGGTCCGAGGTGCAGTGGGGGATGGGGTCCGGTGGTCGGGATGGATTATGGGGTCTGGGGGATCCGGGTGGGGGTGGGGTGGGGGTCGGGATCCCGGGGGACTGTGGGCGGGGGTCTGGGGTGCAGGGGTTGGGGCGGGGGTCTGGGGTCCCGGGGATCCGGGTGGAGGCGGGGTGGGGGTCCGAGGTGCAGTGGGGGCGGGGCCACGGGCGGGGATCGGGGTGCGGGGGTGCGGGGCGGGGTCTGGGGTCCAGGGGGACTGTGTGGGCGGGGCCAGGGGCGGGGCGCGGGGTCTGGGGTGCACTGGGGGTGGGGTCGGGTCGGTGGGGGCGGGGTCTGGGTCTCGGGGATCTGGGTGGGGGCGGGGTGAGGGTCCCTGGGGACTCGGGCGGGGGTCCGAGGTGCAGTGGGGGATGGGGTCCGGTGGTCGGGATGGACTATGGGGTCTGGGGGATCCGGGTGGGGGTGGGGTGGGGTGGGGGTCGGGATCTCGGGGGGCTGTGGGCGGGGGTCTGGGGTGCAGTGGGGGTGGGGTCGGGTCGGCGGGGCGGGGTCTGGGTCCCGGGGATCCGGGTGGGGGTCCCGGGGGACTCGGGCGGGGGTCCGGGGTGCAGGGGGCGGGGCCTGGCGGGCGGGGGCGGGGCCTGGCGGGGGGCGAGGCCAGCGCGGGGCGGGCCCCTCCCGCCGGGCGACGCCGGGTCCCGAGGGCGGCGCGGCCGGGTCGCCATGTCGCCTTTGTCTGCGGCGCTGCGCGTGTACGCGGCGGGGGTGGCCGTGCTGGTGGCGCAGCTGCTGCGTCGCTGCCGCGGGGGCTTCGCGGAGCCAGGTCAGCGGGGGGGGCGGCGTGACCCGGGGGCGGGCGTGACCTTGGGGGGCGGCGTGACCCGGGGGGCGGCGTGACCCGGGGGGCGGCGTGACCGGGGGGGGGCGGCGTGACCGGGGGGCGGCGTGACCCGGGGGGCGGCGTGACCTTGGGGGGCGGCGTGACCCGGGGGGCGGCGTGACCTGGGGGGCGGCGTGACCCGGGGGGCGGCGTGACCGGGTGGCGGCGTGACCGGGGGGCGGCGTGACCCGGGGGGCGGCGTGACCTTGGGGGGGGCAGCGCGCCCCGAGCCTGCGCCCTGCAGCGGGGGTCTCCCGGGGGGGCTCGCGCGCCCCGCGCCCGACCTCAGGCGGCCCCGCCCCGCCTCGCCGCCGGGGGTCTGCGGTGGCCGCGCCCCGGCGGGGACCGGGGGTCTGCGGTGGCCGCGCCCCGGCGGGGACCGGGGGTCTGCGGTGGCCGCGCCCCGGCGGGGACCCGGGGGTCTGCAGGTGGCCGCGCCCCGGCGGGGACCGGGGGTCTGCGGTGGCCGCGCCCCGGCGGGGACCCGGGGGTCTGCAGGTGGCCGCGCCCCGGCGGGGACCCGGGGGTCTGCGGTGGCCGCGCCCCGGCGGGGACCCGGGGTCTGCGGTGGCCGCGCCCCGGCGGGGGCCGGGCAGGGCAGGCGAGGGGCGCCGGGTCCTGTCCCCGGCCGGGGCCGCGCGGGGCCTTCCGGGAGGCGCTTCCGCCGGGCGGGGCGGGGCGGGGGGACCGGAGCCGCTGGGGGGTCCGCGCGCCCCGCCTGGGGACACCCGCGCGGCCCCCGGACCTGGCACGGCCTCGCGCGGGGCCGCGCGCGAGCGCCCAGCGCCTGTTGAGGGACCGAGGCGACCCTCGGCCCGGACACGACCCCCCCAGGACAGCGTCCCTTCAAAGTCCACGTGAGCTCCTGGAGCTCCTGGGGGTGCGGGGCGCCCCTCGCCCGGGCCTGGCTGGTTCGCAGAGTCCCCGTGCGCCGGGCCACCCGGGCCACCCTGCGGCTGTGGGGGCTGCGGGGCGCGCGGCGCTCGCGAAGGCCCCGATGGCCCGAGTGGACTCCGCGCCTCGCCTCTCGGTGTCCATGGGGTGCCCGCCGCGGGCCCCGGGGTTCCGTGCAGGGAGGGGCCTTGGTGGCCGCTGAGTTCCTTCGCAATGAGCCATCGCAGGCGGGGCGGGGACGAGTGAAAGCCACCAGCCCAGGGGCGACTTTCCTATGCAGAGTGATTGACGTTTTTTGCATTTCCAAGGTCCCTTCCTGTGCACGGTGATTGACAGGATCTCTTTTGCATTTTCTTCAGTGAAGTCTCTCCTTGCCTTTGCAAAGGATTTGCGAGTTACTTGAGCTCCCCGTGCAGGCGGGGGGCCCTCGCCTGCGGTCCCAGGCCTGAACGTTCTGTCCCGGTTCCAACCTGTTACTTTGTTTCCTTTGGTGCCGGGCCCGCGTCTCCGCCGGCTTGTGATTGGCTTTGAAGGGGGAGAGGTTGACCTTTAACCCCGGGCTTTGCAGACAGACGGACCAACGGCGCCTCTTGCACTAAAACCTCTTTTTGCTTTTGCTTTTGCTTTTTTTTTTTTTTTTTTTGTTTTCCTTCGCGTTTGCAAAAACAAGACAAAACAAAAAACGAACCGGGGCTTTGAGACCTTTCATAAAGGGGCGGGGTCCTTTAAGGCTGTGGTGAAGGGGCCTATATGCTAATTGAGGCCCGCCTGTCAATCACGAAAGGCAGGATTTGACCAGAACGCATTTCCTAGCCCAAAGTGAGTCGGGGTGCAGCGGTGGCCGGTGCAGGCCTGACCATCCCAGGTGCTGGGGAGACCCAGGCAGGGTGGTTTGCAAGTTCAAGGCCAGCCGGGGGTCACTCATGCAAGACCTTGTTAGCTTGCAGGAGGCCCCGGGGTTGCAACCTCCTCCTCCCCAAACCCCAAGGCAAACCAGCCAGCACACACAAAAAAATGAAACTTTAAAATGACATCCCAGCTCAAACACGGAACTACCCTTTGAACTTGACCTCGTGCGATCCCGAAGTCAGCTGGGACCTTAGATTTACAGCCGCACGTTTGCACCACGTTCTTACAAACCTAGAAGCGAGGGGAGCTCATCCAGTAAAGGCCGAACCACAGGAGCTAGGCGGGCTTGCGAGGTCCCCGCTCTTCAAATAATAGAGTTCACCAAAAAAAGAAAAAAAAAAAAAAAGGAAATATAAAAGAGAAAGTGGATTTTTATTGGTTTTGTGAACAGTGGCTATAGGTATTATGGAGGTGGAAAAATCAGCAGTTTTCAAGCTTCTTGATCATGCAGACTTTGATTCTCATTTAAAAAAACAAATGAGGACTTCTTCCCCACCCCCACCCCACCCAAAATCCCAGTGGCCCTGGAGGCTGAGGCCGGAGGATCATGAGTGCAAAGCCAGCCTCAGCCAAAGTGAGGCCTGAGCAACTCAATCAGACCCTGTCTCTAAATAAAGTGCAAAATAGGGCTGGGGATGGGGCTCAGTGATCCAGCCTTCCTGAGTTCAATCCCCCAGTACCCCAAAAATAAAACAAACAAACAAAAATACGATGACCCTAAAGTTTTCTTTTTCTTTTTTTTTTTTTTTTAAACTGTGGGTTATACCAGCCCATCATTTACCTTATTAGAGAGCAAAATAGAAAATTAAAACACATTTTAATTAGTAGTTTATTTGAACATAACAATAACAAGCCATGCTCCTGCTAGCAGTGCTTCTACTTAAAAAAAAAAAAAAGCTCTTTTTTTTTTTTGTTGTTTGTTTGTTTGTTTGTTTGTTTTGGTACCAGGGATTGAACTCCGGGGCCCTCGACCCCAGGGCCACCTCCCCAGCCCTTTTTGGTATTTAATTTAGAGACAGGGTCTCACTGAGTTGGTAAGGGCCTTGCCATGGCTGAGGCTGGCTTTGACCTCGAGATCCTCCTGCCTCAGCCTCCCAAAGTGCTGGGATGACAGGCGTGCGCCACCGTGCCCGGCTCGGATTTCCTATTTCTTGATCCTGACGCCTTGAAAGCTTGCAAAAAACTGAGGAACCAAAGTGTCTGTTTCTGTGTGTTGTTCAAGTTCATAATCTGCCTCATTAAAAAGCCAAACAGAAGTTTACAATAGATTTAATGCTTTATTTAAAAGCATCAATAACAAGCTACATGCATGTTCCTACGCAGAACTTATTTATTTTATGGGTGCATTATGATCGTGTAGAAGGGTGGGATTAATTTTGCAATAGTCATAAAAGCACAAAACACACCGTGATCCATCTCATTCCCCCAGGGACCTCCTTTATTCCCTTATTGGTTTAAGTATTTCATTTTCTGTGATCATTAGTATTAGTATTTGGTACCTGGGATTGCACCCAGGAGCACTCAACCACTGAGCCCCATCCCCAGCCCTGTTTTGTATTTTATTTACAGACAGGGTCTCACTAAGCTGCTTAGGGCCTCCTTTTGCTGAGCCTGGCCTTGAACTCGAGATCCTCCTGCCTCAGCCTCCGGAGCCCCTGGGATGACAGGCTATTATGGGCCACTTCATCTACTTAGCCTTTTTTTTTTTTTTTTTTTTTTTTTTTTTTGGTGATGAGAATTTTGTGCGTCTTGATCACGGAGCCTTGGATTCTCGCCCAACACGAAGAACCCTGGTGTCTGTGGGTTGGGACGGGGGATAATTCACCTTATTGGAAAGCAGAACACATTTAAAAGGTCTCTCATAGCTTTCGGTTGCAAAGCAAGCCCGCTGCCCGTTAGCACCGAGTGTGTGTGTATAATTCGTATTTATTTATTTTTATTTTTTTTATTTTTTTTTTTTTTTGGTACCGGGGATTGAACTCAGGGGCACTCGACCACTGGGTCACATCCCCAGCCCTTTTTTGTATTTTTTATTAGAGACATGGTCTCACTGAGTTGCTAAGTGCCTCGCCATTGCTGAGGCTGGCTTTGAACTCGCGATCCTCCTGCCTCAGCCTCCCAAAGTGCTGGGATTACAGGCGTGCGCCACCACCGCGCCCGGCTTATAATTCGTATTTATTGACTTCCGCATTTTACTTTTCAATACCGACCGCACACGTTCATGGAGTGAGTGTGTGCTGTTTCCACACGCAGGTGTCAACTGTGGAAAGATGCAGCTAATCGCTGTCATATCACCGACTTGCATTTTTCCTACTGAGAGCATTGAAAATATTCTCCTCCTGCTGTGACTTAGAAAAGAAACCGGGAACAGTTAGAAGACATATCAAACAATGTCTTCTAACTGGACTTTTTTTTTTTTTTTTTTTTTTTTTTTCCTGTACCTGGGATTGAACCCAGGGGTGCTCTACCACTGAGCCACATCTCAGTCCTTTTATAGTTTTTAAGACAAGGTTCTTGCTGGGTTGTTGAGGCTGGCCTCCAAATTTGATCCTCCTGCCTCAGCCTCCTGAGTCCCTATTTTTTCCTTCCTTCCTTCCTTCCTTCTTGCTTTCTCGCTTTCTTTCTTTCTGAATCTCCCATGTGACAGACACCAGAGCTTCCGGGGAACTGAGGGGCAGCTCCTGCAGGCGGGGCCCTTGGAAGCTTGGCCAAGGGCAGGGGCGAGCACCACACAAAGCTCTGGGCCCGGGCCATCAGCCAGATCCCATCTGTAAGAGTGACACTTGCCGATAAGACATCCTCCAGGGACCAGCGACTCTGTCGGTCAAACAGTAGCAATAATAATGATGACCACAGTCCAGTCCCAAACTGTCCCGCAGGCCTCGGGACCCCATGCAGAATAATCTTCATGCTAAAAATTACTGTCTGTAAGCCGGATACGGTGGCGCACCCCTGTCATCCCAGCGGCTTGGGAGGCTGAGGCAGGAGGATCGCGAGGTCAAGCCAGCCTCAGCCAAAGGGAGGCCCTAAGCAACTCAGGGAGACCCTGTCTCTAAATAAAGAATAAAAAACGGCAGGGGGTGAGGCCCAGTGGTCGAGGGACCCTGAGTTCAATCCCGAGTACCAAAAAAAAAAAAAACAAAAAAGAAAAAATTGAATATACAATGTTGTTCCCGGTACCAGGACCTCTTTTGAACAACAAAAAATACTAAAAATAATAATAAAAATTAATAATGATGATAATAAACTTTGCCAAGATCTCTTTCAGCCTAATAATAATAATAATAAAAATTACCAAATATAAAATTTCTCTCTGGGTCTCAGGACTTCTTTTTTAATAATAATAATAATAATAATAATAATAATAATAATAATAATGGAATAGGAAAGTTTTCTGCAGCCCCAGGACATCTTTTAGACTAATAGCAGCAATAGTAATGATAACTGATAATTATTGGATACAAGATTTCCTTCCGGGTGCTAAGACCTTTTCAGCCTAATTAATAAGAGGGATAATAATAATAATAATAATAATAATAATAATAATAAATTACAAATAATTACAAAACGTGTGAAGCTTCACTCCAAATTCCAGGATTAAACAAGAGCACTACCAACAATAAAAGTAATAATTTTTTTTTCTTTTTTAATATTTATTTAATTGCTTTAGTTGTACACAATGCAATGCATTTATGTTTACATGGTGCTGAGGATCGAACCCGGGCCGCGCACGTTCTAGGCAAGCGCTCTACCACTGAGCCACAACCCCAGCCCAAAAGTAATAATTTTTGAATGCGAAACTTCACTCCAGGTACCAGACCTTCTTAGTTCCACGTAATAACAAAAGTAATAGTTTTTTTTTGGTACCAGGGATTGAGCCCCGAGGTGCTTAACCACTGAGCCACATTCCAGCCCTTTTAGTTTTTTATTTTTTGACAAGTTTTGTAGAGAGTACCTATCTACTATCTATCATCTACTACCATTTTCTTTTTCTTTTTTTTGGTACCGGGGATTGAACTCAGGGGCACTCGACCACTAGGCCACATCCCCAGCCCTTTTTTTGTATTTTATTAGAGACAGGGTCTCACTGAGTTGCCAAGGGCCTCGCCATGGTTGAGGCTGGCTTTGAATTCGTGATCCTCCTGCCTCAGCCTCCCAAGTGCTGGGATGACAGGCGTGCGCCACCGCACCCGGCTCATGTTGAATCTTAAAAATGTCCTTCCTGTTCTACGGCCTCTTTGTGCCAAGTAGTAATGGCATGATCATGATAAGTAATAAATAAGTCACTGAATACAAAACTTTCTCCCAGGAATCAGGACCTCTTCAGCCTAATAATAATGATAATGATAATAATGATAATGATAATAATGATAATAGTAATAAATTAAATATAAACCTTTCCAGCTAGTTGGATCTCTTTAGCTTAATAAATAATAATATAATAATAAGTTAAATATAAAAACTTTCCACCTACCAGAACCTCTTTTAATAATAATAATAATAATAATAATTAATAATAAATTAAATGTTAAATATGAACCTTTCCACCAGGTACTAGGACCTATTCAGCCCAATAATAATAAAAACAATAATAGTAAATTAAATATAAAACTTCCCAGCTACCAGGACTTCCTTAGTTTAATGATGATAATAACTAATAATAATAATAATAAAAACAAATTTCCCCAATAATAAATATAAAACTTCCCAGCTACCAGGACCTCCTTAGCTTAATGATAATAATCATAAAATAATAATAATAATAAAATAAATTTCCCCAATGATAAATTAAATGTAAAACTTTCCAGCTACCAGGACCTCTTCAGCCCAATAATAATAATAATAATAATAATAATAATAATAACAACAATAATAAAAATACTAAGTTGAATACAAAATTTTCCTCCAGGTACCAGGACATATTTAGCCTAATAATAATAATAAATATAAAAAACATAATTAATTGAACATAACACTTCCCCCAGGTGTCAGGACCTATTCGGCATAATAATAATAATAATAACAACAATAATAATAATAATAAATAGTAATAAATATAAAACTTTCCAGCTACCAGGACCTCTTTAGTCTAATAGTAATAATAATAACAATGATAATAATAAATTAAGTATAAAACTTTCCAATTACCAGGACCTCTTTAGCCTAGTAGTAATAATAATAATAATAATAAATTGAACATAAAATTTCCCCCAAGTAGTGGGACCTTTCTCAGCTGAACAACCATAAAAGTGGCCCTGGCAGTCACTGGTGGTCACTCTATAAGAACATCACGGTGGTGAGTGGACCCAGTGGCGACTGCCTCGACGGCCCCACGCTGTTGCTGAGGTCGCACTGCCACGTTTCCACCCTGGGGGTGCTACCCTCACTGGATGCATGGCCTGCCGCTCAGGTGTCCCCTTTTCTGGAAGTCTGCCAGCCTGTGCCACTTCACTAATGACCTCTGCAGAGACCCTGTTTCCACACGAGGTCCCCTCCACAGCTTCTTGGTGGACGGGGATCTGGTGTGGGACGTGGGCACTCTGCAGCCCGCCCTGGTCGTCGCGGACATTTCGAGGCTTGGCTCTGAGCAATGTGAAATCGGTTCTGTGGTCTGGTTTGTGGTTTGGTGTGAGCGCCGTGTTCAAAGCTTGCAAGTGTCGCCAGCATCTCTCTTTTACTTACTTAATTTATTTTTGTGTCGCTAGCATCTCAACTTTAATTATTTTTGGAACTAGGGATAGAACTGGGGGGGGGGGCACTTGACCACTGAGCCACATCCCCGGCCCTTTTACTATTTGATTTGGAGACAGTGTATTGTTAAGTTGCTCAGAGCCTACCGGGGATCTGGCTTCTCCCAGATGATAAAAATCTTCCCCTCCAAGAGCTCCGGGGGCACCTGTGTCCCCAGGTATGCCTGTATACATCCCCAGGGTGGTCTGAGAAATTGCAGGGGTTTAAAAAAAAAAAATGCATCCATGCTCCATGGGCTGCAGAGCCTGCGCCATGCCCACAGTGCTTCCTTCGGGGGCTTCCAAGTCGCCTCAGTGGGGACAACGTCACTTGCGGCCAAAGCAAGATCCCGTTTTCTTTTCTTGTCACGTCTGGGAGGCTCACGGACCTCCGTTGACCTTGGAGGCAGGTTGCTCTTCCCCGTGAGCCCTGCGGGGTGCGGGTGTCCATGCTCCCCCCCAAGTGATCCACCTGGTCTGGGTCTTTGGCGCGACCGTGCAGAAGGACCCTGCTGAGCTGAGGTGGCCCGAGCAGCGCCCCCTGCCCTCCGCTCCCGCCTCTGCAGGCGAGCCCGGCCCACCCGCGCCGTCTTTGATGGACAGCCAGGCGGCCTCTGCGCCTGCGCACTGTGCCGTGCGCGCCGTCTGTGATGCACAGCCGGGCGGCCTCTGCGCCTGCGCACTGTGCCGTGCGCGCCGTCTGTGATGGACAGCCGGGCGGCCTCTGCGCCTGCGCACTGTGCCGTGCGCGCCGTCTGTGATGGACAGCCAGGCGGTCTCTGCGCCTGCGCGCTGTGCCGTGTGCGCCGTCTTTGGACAGCCAGGCGGCCTCTGCGCCTGCGCGCTGTGCCGTGCGTGCGCCTGGCCCTCTGCGGGGCGCACCCTGGGCGCAGGCCCGGTCCCTTCTCACGCTGTGTCTTGTCTCGGTGCTTCTTTAGCAGGTCCCCGCGCATGAGCGGCCGTCCGCCCGCCGGGCCCGGGCGCCGGAGCGATGGAGGCTAAAGCGCTGGACGGCTGCGCGCAGGCGGACCTGAAGCTGGTGGCGCACCCGCGCGCCAAGAGCAAGGTGTGGAAGTACTTCGGCTTCGACACGAACGCCGAGGGCTGCATCCTGCAGTGGAAGAAGATCTACTGCCGCATCTGCATGGCGCAGATCGCCTACTCGGGCAACACGTCCAACCTGTCCTACCACCTGGAGAAGAACCACCCCGAGGAGTTCTGCGAGTTCATCAAGAGCAACACGGAGCAGATGCGCGAGGCCTTCGCCACCGCCTTCTCCAAGCTCAAGCCCGAGGCGGCCTCGTGCTCGGCGGCCTCGGCGGCGTCGGTGTCGCAGCCGCCGCAGCCGCAGCCGCAGCCACCGGTGCCCGCGCAGGACGCGCCGGGCGCGGAGGGCCGGCGGCAGCAGGAGGTGACGGGCGCGGTGCTGGCGCTGCTGTGCGAGGGGCTGTACCCCGCGGCCCTGGTGGACGAGCCCACGTTCCGCGCGCTGCTGCGCACGGCCGAGCCCCGCTACGAGCTGCCCAGCAGCCGGTGGTTCTGCAGCAAGGCCCTGCCCGACAGGTACGCGGCCGTGCGCGACGCCGTGGCCAAGGAGCTGGCGGCGGCGGCGTCGTGGTGCGGCATCGCCGCCGAGCTGTGGCGCAGCGCCACCCAGAACCGCGCCTACGTGACGCTGGCCGCGCACTTCCTGGGCCTCGCGCCCCCCCACGGGCTGTCGGTGGCGTCGCGCTGCCTCAAGACGTTCGAGGTGCCCGAGGACAAGGCGGCCGAGACCATCACGCGCGTCCTCTACGAGACCTTCATCGAGTGGGGCATCAGCGCCAAGGTCTTCGGGGCCACCACCGACGCGGGCAAGGACATCGCGCAGGCGTGTGCGCGCTGCTGGACGTGCCCGTGCACATGCCCTGCCTCGGGCATGCCTTCAACGCGGGCATCCTGCACGCCTTCCAGCTGCCCAGGCTGAGCGCGCTGCTGACGCGCTGTCGCCGCCTGGTGCAGTACTTCCAGCAGTCGGCCGTGGCCATGGCCCTGCTCGCCGAGAAGCAGCAGCAGCAGGGCGCGGCGCGCCGCATGCTGGTCAGCGACCGCGTGGCCTGGTGGGGCAGCACGCTGGCCATGCTACAGCGCCTGCGCGAGCACCAGTTCGCCATCGCCGGCGTCCTGGTGGAGGACAGCAACAACCACCACCTCATGCTGGAGGCGGCCGAGTGGACCACCGTGGACGGGCTGGTGGAGCTGCTGCTGCCCTTCAAGCAGGTGGCCGAGGTGCTGGCCGCGAGCCGGCACCCCACCATCAGCATGGTCAAGCCGCTGCTGCACATGCTGCTGCGCTCCACGCTGGCCGCCAAGGACAGCGACGCCAAGGACATCAGCATGGCCAAGGAGGTCATCGCCAAGGCGCTGGCCGCCACCTACCAGGAGGCGCCCGAGGTGGACATGTTCCTCAACGTGGCCACCTTCCTGGACCCGCGCTACAAGCGCCTGCCCTTCCTGTCGGCCTTCGAGCGGCAGCAGGTGGAGAACCGCGTGGTGCAGGAGGCCAAGGGGCTGCTGGACTCGGCCAAGGCCAGCGGCTGCCCGCCACCGCCGTCCCCCGCGGAGGACAAGCTGTCCCCGGTGTCCGAGGAGCCCCCGGCCAAGAAGCCGGCGCCCGGCAGCGCGGTGCACAGCATGCTGGCCCAGATCTTCTGCCCGGCGGGCGGCGGCGAGGACCAGGAGGAGTGGCACGCGCAGGTGCTGGAGGAGGTCAGCAGCTTCAAGTCGCAGAAGGTGCTGGGCCTGCACGAGGACCCGCTCAAGTGGTGGTCCGACCGCCTGGCGCTCTTCCCGCTGCTGCCCCGCGTGCTGCAGAAGTACTGGTGCGTGGCCGCCACGCGCGTCGCCCCCGGGCGCCTCTTCGGCTCCGCGGCCAACGTGGTCAGCGCCAAGAGGAACCGGCTGGCCCCCGCGCACGTGGACCGCCAGGTCTTCCTCTACGAGAACGCCCGCAGCGCCGCCGCCGAGCCCGAGCCCGAGGACGAGGACGAGGGCGACTGGGGGCTGGACCAGGAGCACCTGTGCCCGCTCGGCGACGCCGTGGGCAGCGGCCTCTTTGCGCTCAGGGACGCGGGCTTCCTCTAGGCACGCGCCAGCCCAGCCGTGCCGCCAAGAGCGGGCTCTGGCTGGGAACCCCGTCCTTAAAACCAAGATTGGGGTCCCCCAAGGCCAGCGAGGTCCCTAAGACCAGGATACGAGTCCCCAGGAGGTGCACAGAGCCATTTGGTCCTGCCCTGTCCCCTGCCGCCTTCTGCAAACCAAAGACAACCGCTTCGTTCTAGGCGTGGGAATTTAAGACCCCTTTTTCCCACAAGAACTGAGCATGCGCGTGTCTCCAGCGAGGGCAAACCAAAGGCAACCCTTTCGTTCCATGCGTGGGAATCTCGGGCCCTTTTTCCCCCACGAGGACTGAGCATGCGCGTGTCTCCCGAGAGTGCAGACTAAAGGCAATAACGTCGTTCCATGCGTGGGAATCTCGGACCCTTTTTTCCCACGAGAACTGAGCATGCGCGTGTCTCCAGTGAGGGCAAACTAAAGGCAATAACGTCGTTTCATGCGTGGGAATCTCGGGCCCTTTTTCCCCCACGAGAACTGAGCATGCGCGTGTCTCCAGGTTCCATGCGTGGGAATCTCGGACCCCTTTTCCCCAGGAGAACTGAGCATGCGCGTGTCTCCAGCGAGGGTTTTGAATCCAACGGGGTGGGAACCAGATTCCCGCCAAGCAGGGCATCCCCTGTCCATCAAAGCCTTGGGGTGCTTCTTTTGTTTCAGGTGAAGCAGAGGGTGTCCTTTCTGGGGACCCTGGTCATATGCTTCGTGTGCCTGAGAAGGGACCGGGTTTGATTTTTGGAGGTTGGAGAGTCTCGAAAATGAGTATGGGGTTCCAGGCACTTAGAAAACACCGGAGAGGAAATGCGAAAGATAAAAGAAGAAAAAAAGAGGGGTGCGGGTGTGTGTGATTGAACTCAGGGGCACTCGACCCCTGAGCCCCATCCCCAGCTCTGTTTTGCATTTTAGTTAGAGACAGGGTCTCCCTGAGTTGCTTACAGCCTCCTCGGATGGGCTGAGGCTAGCGATCCTCCTGCCTCAGCCTCCTGACCGCATGCCCGGTGGGAAAAGCCCACTTTTAAAGCCCCTTGCAAGCCGGGTAGTTCATGCCTCGTGCACTTCTTTTATTTGTGATGCATGAACGGAGGTGGACGTTTTTTGTTTTCCTTGGGGACATGCGAAGGCCTGTATCTGAGAGCAGTTTTCTTTCCTTTCAACTTGCCTGAGGCCAGCCTCTCCGCACAGAGACAAGGTATTTCCGCTTCCCGGGTGGGAGAAGATGGTTGAATTCTATTAAAACTCAACCCCATGGGGGCCTTGAATTTGCAAATCATTATCATGAATATTTGCAGTTAGTTTAGGGACATCGCGATAAGAGTCCCCGGGAAGCTGGAATCATTCCGCTTCTATCGTGCTTTTGAGTTTGGGAAAATAATGCTGCCGTTTGTAGGAGGCTGAATGTGGAGGTCTATGGTCGTAGAGCCCCACAGCTCTTCGTGCTGGAGAAGAGAAGCCGGAGGCAGGGGAGGGAAGGGCTGGGTTTGGGAATGAACGGTTAGATCGACCCCCCCACCCCCCCCCCCCCCCCACCCCCACAAAAAAATGTCTCACTGTGTCTTGTTTTTTAATCCATTTCCTGCTGGGCTCTTAACTGGTTTTTCTTTTGCTTATTTAATGCGTTCATGTTTGACTCTTGTTCAATAAAACCAGAGAAATAAACCCGCTCCTGCTTGGCTGGACTGCTGTGTGTGGGTTTCTGTGCCCCTTGGTCAGTGCGCAACGCGGGCTACGGGAGGGGTTAAAGGAGACCGTTCCTGGGTTCCCGGCCGCTAAGAGTCCGGTTCTCAGCGCTGGGTTTTGGGAACCTCAAGTTCAGATGTGGTTTTGCGTTTTTCTTTCCTCTTTCTATTTTCTTCCCCCCTTTGGTATCCAAATAGCTACGGGAATGGGGTTGGTGCGGTATCCCGCGAGAACAGGGGAAACAAAAATTCGCGTCTATAATTTGTCACTGCGGGGAGGGGGGGTGGGGGGGTCCAAGGAGGTCCCAAAGAGGCTGGCCGGGACCTCTGTGAAAAAGAAAAGAATGTGGACACCGGTCAGGTGTTGGAGATTTCTTCAGGGAAGCAAGCAGGGCTTTCTGTGAGGCAGAGCGCAGGCTACCTTGCGAGGGACAGCGGCATTTGGGGTCGGGGCGGGGTCCTTGGAAAGGGAACTTGGGACTGGACGCAGTGGTTCATGGAGCTTGGGAGGCCGAGGCAGGAGGATCGCAAGTTGGAGGCCAGCCTCTGCCATTTAGCGAGGCCCCAAGCCACTTAGCAAGACCCTGTCTAAAAGCGAAATATAAAAAGGGCTGGGATGTGGCTCCCTGGTTATGCGCCCCTGGGTTCCCTGTGGAGATGACTTGGAAGTATACAGGCGGCGGCACTTATGTGCAGATCGAAGCCTTTCCTTCCTTCCAGGTCCTTGAGCCCTGGAGGGCTGTGACCTTGCTGACTTCTAGGAACAGCCCCCTGGACATCAAGGGGACCTTACAGTTTCTGCCCACTGATTTCTGTTCCCCCCTTTTTCCCTCCTCTCCCCCTCCCTAAGGACCCCCTCCCCCAGCTCCTGCCCAGCCTCCCGCGGGGCCTCCTCCCCGAGCCTCTGCTGCCCACTTTGAATTTCTCCCTCTGTGTCCCCCCAGAGAGCAGGTCGCTGCACCCTCATTTGCATTTATTTATTGTGTCACGAACGTGGAGAAACCTTAGCCAGGTTTTGGGGTGGGGACCCCCCCCGGGCCAGGCAGAATTTCTTACACATATGCCCTGCGGACTCCAAAGAGAAACCAATTGTTAAAAATTTCATTTTCCTGTTTCTTCCCTCTCTTGTGCAGAAAAGCTTCATTGTAAGTGTTTTTTTTCTTTTTTCTTTCTTTCTTTCTTTTTTTTTTTTTTTTTTCCCCTTCCAGCAGCTCCTGAGGCTGGGGCAGGGCGAGGCAGGGAGGTTTTAAACGGTTTTTTACTAAAGAGGCTCCTTGGAGGCTGTTGGCGGTGGTTTTTTTCTTTCTTTCTTTTTCTTTTTTTTTTTTTTTTTTTTTTTTTCCCTCGGTAGTGCCCAGGTCTCCCTTGCCAATTTTGCTCTGGGAACAAAGGGAAACTGAAAAAAGAGGAAACAAAACAAAACCAAAAAAAAAAAAAAAAAAAAAAAACAACCGTTAGCTGCCGGCGGCTGCGGGCCCTGATGCTGGGGTCCTCCTGGACCGCAGCCTCTTCTTCTTCCTGCGCCTGGACTCCCCTGGGACGCCTACAGCTCCCGGGGGACCTGCAGAGAGGCCCAGGTCCCAGCCCTGCCTGCTGGGCTTTTGGGAGTGGGGGTCACCAGCTGGGCTCGGCTGCAGGGGACCTTGCAGGGGTCACAGAGCCGCTTGGGCAAGCCCCGCCCCGGCCTCCACCCCCCACCCAGCGCGCTTTGTGGCTTAGCCGTGGGAAGACAAAAAGGCCACAATGTGGCCATCCGCCCAAACAACGGTGTCATCCGTGCGTTGGCGCCAGACAGGACAATTCCCCCCCCCCCCCCTTTTTTTTTTTAAATTAATGAATGTCTTTATTTTTCGGTACCTCAGGACTGCTTGACCACAGAGCCACGACCCCAGCAGCCTTCTTTTTATTTATCTGTTTTTGGCCATTGTGTCCCTGACTGGGTCCTTTGGGGGCACTCTGTTTAGAAATGAAGCCGGGCGCGGTGGCGCCCCACACGCCCGTCATCCCAGCGGCTCCGGAGGCTGAGGCAGGAGGATCCCATGTTGGAGGCCGGCCTCAGCACACACAAGGTGCGAAGCCACTCAGGGAGACCCTGTGTCTACCGAAAATGCAAAATAGGGCTGGGGGTCGGGGGTCCAGTGCTCCTGGGTTCCATCTCAGGTACAAAATAATAATGTCAATAATAGTAATAATAATAATGTAAAATAAAATGAAATAAATAGAGGGTCCAGCACCTCTTCCTTTCCTCCTGCTTGATGTATTACTGGGAAATAACCGGCCTGTCTCACCCACCGGACTCTAAGACGCAGTGTCTAGATTTTAGTCTGTCTTGCGGAGCGCCCTGAGCCTCGTGGTTTCGTGATTTCCCAAGAGCCTCGTCCTTTTTCAGAACGAATCTTACCCCGTGCCCTGTAGGGCGCCGGCGGGTCTCCTCTCTGTCTCTGCGTGGGGCGCCTCTGGGCGTTTCATGTACAGGTCGAATCGCCCTTCGTCGTATCCACGGAGCGCCTCGTGTTGAAGGTTCGTCTCTATCATAGCGCGCGCGCCCTTGTTCCCTTTTCAGGGCTGCATACTATTCCCCCGTTGTCGGTCCTGCGCGCAAGGGGCCACGTGGTCTTGGTCCATTCATCTGCTGGCCGGCGTTTTCCCGCCTTTAGGTTCTTGGAGAAAAACCCCCCCCGCCGTGAGCCTCGAAGCTCCCATCCTTGAGTGGACTTGGGGGAGGTTTTCAGGGCGTGCAAGGCCCTGTTTCACGAGAGCCTCCATCGCGCGGCGAAGTGGAGGCCGGTTGTGGCTTCGGTTGGTGGGTGATGGATGCCCCCGACCCCCCCAGACAGCATTCGCGACAGCCAGCTCCTGTCCTTGGAGCTGGTAGCAAACCTCACAGCTCCGTCGGGATGGGAAGGAGCCCTTTTGCAGCCTGGGTGTAGACACCTCCCGCCCGGCCTCTGCTGCGGCTTTGGAAAACCCCGGGCGACCTTCGGTGGGGAAACGAGGTTGCCTGGTTCCATTTGTTTAATTGAAGGCAGAAGGAAGCCGGCCTCCGTGGGCCACGCCCGTCACCCCAGTGCCTCGGGAGGCTGAGGCAGGAGGATCGCGAGTTGGAGGCCGGCCTCAGCCACTTAGCAAGACCCTAAGCAGCCCTTTTTTATTTTATTTTATTTTTGAGAAAGGGTCTTGCTGAGTGGCTGAGGGCCTCGCTAAGGGGCAGAGGCTGGCCTCCAACTTGGGATCCTCCTTCCTCAGCCTCCGGAGCCCCTGGAATTTCTCTAAATGCCCCACACTCTGGGCATCGCTCTGACTGTCTTTTCTTTGTTGCCTGTACCCTGCGAGTCGCGGGAAACGAGTCGCTCCTTCTTCTGTTTCCTTTGGAGTCTGGCTGCACCGGGTCCTGGGAGCTCAGCCTCCGCACATGTGGAGGCTGAGGCCGGTCCAAAGACCTCTTTCCCCACCGTCAGGGAGGCCGGAATCCCAGACGCCTCTGTCGAGGGACCTCGCTGGGGACGGTTTGGTTACTTTGTGTCCGCTGCGGGCGGATCCCACGGTCCGCAGGCGGCTTGGCGAGGGCTCCCCCGTCCGCGCCTGGAATTTCACATTTTCCCCCCCCCCCAAAGTGCACCAAGATGTAAAAAAGTGATTTTCTTCCTGCATTTTTAGGCTCTAACGGTGGTGGCCGCTCTGGTGGACCCGGGCAGGCGTGGGAGGTGCCCTCCGTTTCTATAATGCGCTCCCGGTTGAGGCTGGCCTCCAGGGAGGCCTGAGGTCAGCCCTCCAGGTCAGCTTCTGACCCCAGGCGCGGGACCTCAGCGGCTTCTCCACAGAGGCCAGCTCTGGCCGGGAACTTTCCCGGGCTTCTCTGGCAGCTGTGGGGGTTTGGGGAGCAAGTAGGTGCTTGTGCTTCTGAATCCGGTTGCACAGGTTGCCCACAAAGCAAATGCAGCTCGGAGATCGTTTGTTTGTTTGTTTGTTTTTGCAAATTGCACCGGTGGGTGGGGGGCGCAATGCTGCAGGTGTGGGGGGGGGCGGGAGGGGGCGACACCCCGCAGCCCGCAGAGACCAGGGCTTGGAGAGCCGGCGCCCTTTGATCTCGCTGGGAGCCGACCCGACATCTGGCAGCCAGGGATTAGCCCAAGATTAGAGACGCGGAGGCCGCCGCGGAGGCGGAGCCGGGAGATGGGCCGCAGGCGCCTGGATCTGCCCGGCTTTTGCAGGCAGCTGGACGGGATCTGAGGAGCTCTAGGAGGAGGTCGCCCCCGCCCGCGAGGGACAGGAGGGGCTGCGGTGGCGGGAGCCCGTGGGGCCAGGAAAACGTGGACGGAGAGAGGTCAGCTGCAGGGGGAACTGCCCGGCCAGAACGCATCCCGTGCTTCCAAACTTGGAAAATAGATGCTCACTTAATGCATGTGCAAAACAAAACACACACACACACACACACACACACACACAGAGGAAATGGCCGGGTCTCCGTTGGCCTAAGCGTGGACCTGTGGGTCGCATGAGCCCCTTCAGCCGACCCGCTTTCTTGCTCAGGGAAGTGAATCTGGCCTGTTAGGGCCGCCGTCAACTGGTTGGGCGAGGCCCACCCAACATCTAGAGGGCCACCCGATGTCTTATGAGGACCAGCGTGGTTAGGACAGGGACAAGCGTGTGGGGGGGACTGAGCAGAGGAGAAAGGCGAGAGGACCTGGTGTGTGACATGGAAGCCTCTAGAAGGGAGCAGTTTTGTTTTGTTTTTTTTTGTACCAGGGATGGAACCCAGGGGCCTTAACCACGGAGTCCCAGCCCCCGTCCCTTTTTATATTTTACTTAGACACAGGGTCTCGCTGAGTTGCTTACGGCCCCGCTCAGTTGCCAAGGCTGGCCTCCAATTTGCCATCCTCCTGCCTCAGCCTCCAGAGCCCGTGGGATGACAGGCCACTGCTCGGGGCCACTGCTCCTGTCCCATCTTTGTCCCATTGATTAGAAAATGCCACCCCGGTCCCTTTTCCCTGATGCTCATTTTCCACGTGGAAAGTGGCCTGTTTCGTCCTGGGAGCTCTTGAAGGCGTCTTCCTACCCAGCGCGGCTGGCCGGCCTCCACCCTCGGGTTTAGTCCGAGGGTTCCCGACTTGGCACTTATCTTCGCCCTTGAACTTGAGAGGCCACGGGTCCAGGGGAGGCAGGGAGGATCTGTCTCCGGTGCTGGGCACCTGGGGCTCGCTGACCCCTGAGAGGACCCTCGCTGTTCCTAGGGCCAGCGAATTCCTAGAGCTGGTGACAGGGGAGGTCCGCGCAGCCTCCTGGAGTCCGTGTGCAAACACACGCCCAGCACTGCCTTGATGGGGGCTTTCCGAGCCTGGGCCGGGGTCTGCAGAATCACCCCGAAGCCCCTGAGGTCGGGTGACCAGAGCCTGTCCCCCCACCCCGGACCCCCGAGCGAGAGCAGAGCCCAGCCTCCGCACTGGGCCTCCTGTCGCAGCCCTCTGCCTCCTTCCCTGGGCGATCCCGGGTCACCTGCTGCCTTTTGGGCACTGCGAGCGACACTCTCTGGACCCGCCTCGTTCTCTGGGTGCATCTCCCGAAATCCTAAAAAAAAAAAACCCTGCGTCTGGAGAGGAGGCGGCCTCCACCCCCGGCTCAGGGCTGGCTCCTCCCTGACCTCCCGACCCCCGGGGCCACTCGGTTCCTCGGCGTGTCCCCAGCGTGTCCCCAGGAGCGCGGAGCCGTTCCCTCCCTCCCCCGCACAGAGGGGCGCTGTCCGTGCGGACCCTGCGCGAATCGCGGGACCGAGCCTCCCTGGCCTCCCTGGCCTCCCTGGCCTCGCGCGTCTCCAAGAGCGGATTCTGCCCTGATTTCATGGGGGTCCCGGGGGGCGCCCGACCCCCGAGCCACCCCCCAGCCCGTGCTATTTGCTATTGGCAGACAGGGCCTCGCTGAGGTGCTCAGATCGTCACTGAACTGCGGAGGCTGGCCTCCACCGGCCATCCTCCTGCCTCAGCCTCCCGAGGACCGGCGCGGACTCCGCTTTTTCAACCTTTTTTTTTTTTTTTCCGGCTTCCTCCTCAGTGTTCCCCCGGCAACCGGATCGCGTGGCCGTCGTGACCGGAGGGACAGATGGCATCGGGTACAGCACCGCCAAGCACCTGGCCAGACTGGGCATGCGCGTCATCCTCGGTGAGCGGTTCGCAGCGGCTTCGTTTGTCCCCAGCGGAGGGGACCCAGTCACCTCTGCAAAGACCCATCTCCACACACAGCATGTCCCAAGGTCCTGGGGTCAGGCCGCCCTGGGGACCTCACGCACCTCCTTCACCTCTTTATAATTATTTAATTTTTTTTTTTTTTTTTTTTTTTTTTTTTGCTACCAAGGATGAACCCAGGGGCGCTTAACCACCGAGCCCCGTCCCCAGCCCTTCTTCTTCTTTTTTTTTAATTTAGAGACAGGGTCTCCCTGAGTTGCTGAGGGCCTCCACCTTGCCATCCTCCTACCTCAGCCTCCCAAGCTGCTGGGGTGACAGTGTGCACCACCGGGCCTGGCTTTTTTTTTTTTTTTTTTTTATTGTTTATCTTTGCCGCCTTGTTACTATGTTACAGTCTCAGGCAGTCCCACCTGAGTCTGCCTTTATTCCTCCTACCGGAAGCCTCTGATACCTACCCTTGTCCTCTCTGCTTCTCGGAGCTCAGCTTTCCGGCTTCCGCCCGGGAGGGAGGTCACGCAGCCGCGCGGGCCGGCCCGTCTCTACGGTGCTTATTCCACCGAGCGTCGGGTCTTCCTCCGGTCCATCTGGGTCGCCGAGAATGATGGAGCGGTGTCCTTTTTCGTGGCTGTATAGTATTCCACCCGCGTACCACAGTCTGCCCTTTCCTCGGCGGACGGGCGCTGGCTCCGGTGGCTTTGCTTCTGCATCTCGCTGCAGTGCCCGCGGCGGGGCCCAGGTCCCTCCCGCGGGCTGCTCCGTTGGGGTCGTGGGCCCAGTGAGGAGATGGGTCGCCCCGGGCCGCCCGGGTCTTGAAGGATGGACACCTGCCAATCACCTTTCCTCGGGGCGGGAGGTTGTGGCTCACTTCCGGGCAGGCAGGAAGACGCCAAGAAAGAAAAAGAAGAGGAGCCTGAGGTCCCAGAATCTCCTTCACGGCCACGCCCCTCCGTGACGTCACTTCCTCCCGCTGAGGAGCAGCACTTGCCCCCCCGGGGGGGGGGTCTTTGGGGGACTTTCAAGGTTGGAAGCATAGAACGCGGATTTCTGGGCTTGGGTCACCGAGGACGGAGGCTCACCTGTCCCTGCCTCAAGGCCAGGTGGTCAGCACTTTGTCCAGTGCCCTTCCCAAACAGCAGCCCCCGGACAGACGGCTCCAAAGTTTGACCCAGGGACTCGGGAGGCCGAGGCAGGAGGATGGCAAGGTTGGAGGCCAGCCTCAGCCACTTAGCGAGGCCCTGAGCAACTTGGCGAGACCCTGCCTCTACATAAGCACTCAAAAGGGCTGGGGGTGAGGCCCCGGGGTCGAGTGCCCCCGAGGCCGACCCCCGGTACCAACGCCCCGGCCCCCCACGTCCTGCAGGTGCCCCTGGGGTGGTGACCGAGGGCTCCTGGGGTGGGCGGAGGGTCCCGTCCCTGCAAAGTGACACGTGCCCTGCGCCCCGACCTCCCGCCCGTCCGGCTGCAGAAAGGCCTCTTGGATGGACCCGGGGTCCAGCGACACGCCCAGCACAGCCACCAGCCTCCGGGGCACGGCTCAGAATCGGGCTTCGACGTTGGCAGAGGCCCTGAGGGTCCCCTTCTCAGTTTTTGCATTTCCCCTCACAGCTGGGAACAACGAAGCCAAAGCCCGCGAGGCGGTCAGCAGGATCCAGGAGGAGACCCTGAACAGCCAAGGTAGGGAGGGCGCTCTTGCTCGAGGACGGCGCAATGGCATCCTTGCTTGCCCACGAGGCAGGCGCACCTGGCTGAGCGCCGTCTGGGGAGAGCCCTCTGCAGCGGGGCTCGGGGCGGCGTGGTCTGTGCTTCCGACGTCTGGGGTCCCCCGACCCCGTCCCCCCTGGGCGTTCCTCGTCGATGTTGGACCGGTCCAATCTCGGGGGTTGTGCTTGGATCCTGGGTGCTTGCTGGGTACCGACTCGGTCTCGCTTTGGCTAAGGCTGGCCTCCACCGCGCGAGCCTCCTGCCTCAGCCTCCCGAGCCGCCGGGACGAGGGGCGCGCGTGCGCCCCCGCGCCTGGCGACGTCGATCCGTTTTAATCGCGTTGGCATCGCGTCGGGTACTAAGTGACGTCACGTGCGGATGTCGCTCCCCACCATCGCCCAGTGGTGACGTAAGCGCAGGTTATGACGCGGATGCGCGCACGCATGCGCACTGCCCGGGGCGGGGCGTCTCCGGCTCCTTCCAAACCCGGCACCAGCCTTGCGCTTCCCTGGAGGCCGCCAGGGGAGGCTGGGCCTTGCTCCTGCGCCTGCGCGGTGCGGTGATTGACAGCCCCGCCGGCCTTTCCGCGCGGTCTGGCTCCTGCGTAGAGGCCCGGGGCCTCGCGAGGCTGCCCGCAGGGGACTGGCTCTCCTGGTCCTCCTCCTGCTGCCTCCCGCATCGCGAGGGCCTCCTGCGCCTTCCGAGCCCCTTCCCCTGCGCCTGGCGGGGTCCCCCGAGCCCCTAGGCCACACGAGCTCCTTGGGCGGCCTCCTTTGCAGAGTCTCCTGCCTCCCGGGGACAGACCCCGTTTGGGGACTAGGAATGGAACTCAGGAGTCCCCGGCCCGGAGCCACCCCAGCCCTTTCTGTTACGAGGATCATGATTTTTATGTTGACACCGAGTCTTGCTCCGTGGCCGAGGCTGGCCTCCATCTTGCCATCCTCCTGCCCGAGCCTCCCGGGTCCCTGGGATCCCAGGTGCGCCTGGCCCCTGTTTATTCTCGATGGTGCCCCTGTTGAAGGCGTAAACCCGACGCACCGGTAGAGGAGACCTGAAGTCCCCCCAGGCACATTTTTTTTTTTTTTTTTTTTTTTTGCAAATAAAGCTTTATTGGAAGCCGGGCGCGTTGGCGCACGCCTGTCATCCCGGCGGCTGGGGAGGCTGAGGGTGGAGGATCGGCGAGTTGGAGGCCAGCCTCACCAACTTAGCAAAATCAAACAGAAACAGGGCTGGGGGCGTGGCTCTCAGCCACCTTAAGCGCCCCTGGGTCCAAGTTTCAGGACCCAATAACAAACATCCCAAAGCGTGAAATAGGAATATTACACGGTGGGAAGCAGGGACCTCCCAAGAAACTCCTTCGGAGCTGGGCGTCCGGCCTCCGGAGCTGCAGCCGGAGGCCTCTCAGGGTTGCGTGGGCCGCCACGGCTGGCATCGCCTGTTCCAGCCGCCTCCTGAACTCGGTGGGGAGCCTCTGGAAGGCAGAGGCTGCACCAGGGCAGAGGCTGAGCTCCCTGCACGGCCCAGGAAGCCCCGGAGCTGCTCGGTTCTGGGCAGCTGGTCTTCCCGGCACTGCTCGCCGGACCCGCCCCGGTGGGTCTGCTGGCTGCCGCGCAGGGGTCTCCTCTGAGACTGGCTCCCCCGTGCGGCCATGATCGGTGTGCGCCGTCAGCCCGCGTCACTGGGGCCCCAGGATCGTCTTCTAAATGAAGCCAAATGGTGTTCGTTCGTGCGCAGCTGTTCTCAAGAGCGCGGGTCCTGTGGGCGGCTAAAGGGCCATCGCCTGAGTGGACAGGTGAGTGGGCGGGGCCGGGAGTCCATGCACAGAGGTCTTTGTTACCGTCGCCTGGCTGTTTCTAACACTTGGTGACCTTCAGCTAAGAAACAGAGCTTTTTTTTTTTTTTTTTTTGGTACCAGAGATTGAACTCAGGGGCCCTCGACCCCTGAGCCCCCTCCCCAGCCCTCGTTTGCATTTTATTTAGAGACAGGGTCTCCCTGAGTCGCTCAGGGCCTCGCTTTGGCTGAGGCTGCCTTTGACCTCGCGATCCTCCCGCCTCAGCCTCCCGAGCCGCCGGGATGACAGGCGTGCGTCCCGCGCCCGCCCAGGTGGGTGTTTTGATGCTAGTCCTCGGCAGACTCGGGGTGTCGGGGAGATGCCCGTCATCAGGTCATCCATTGGTCGTGGGCCTTTTTTTTTTCTTTTTTTAAACCAAACTCAGAGTCGACTCTTGGAAGGGAAATTTTGACTCTGGGGCGAAGGATCCGTTATATTGGAAATAAAAAATAAATCAGGCAGGGGAGGGCCTTGCCGTGCACCGTTGGTGGGGCCCCGGTGTCCACCTGCTCTCTGCAGTGACCGCGTGCGGTGGCCTGACGCCCTGGGAGTCTTTGGTTTCCTTTTATCTCCCAAGGGGTCACGTGTGGTGGCCTTACTCATTGTGGCTGTGTCCTGGTCATGGGGACCTTTTGTGTCAGTGCTGGACATTGATTTGGGGGGATTGGGTTATTCCAGTTAGCATGATAGTGTCCAGTTCCGTCCGTTTACCTGCCGGTGCCATCATTTCATTCCTGTTCACGGCTGAGTAATATTCCATTGTATATACATATACGTGTACCATATTTTAGACCAAAGGGAATGAAGGGAAGGGGAGGGGTGGGAATAGGACAGATAGTGGGACGAATCCAACAAAAAAATCAAGCGGGAGACCCCAGTCCCCAGAAGTCAAAGACAGAATGTTGCTTGTGTCTGCCCACGCTCAGCCACACAGACACCCGGTCTGTGTTTCGGGAGTCTGCAAATCGCGGTTTGGAACTGGACGGTGCCGCAGCAGGTTGTGATTACGTGTGCCTTCAAGTCCAGCCCCAGGGTCGTCACTGCTGATGGACGTGCCCAAGGAGGAGCTGCATCCAAGATACCCAGGCGGTGCCACCCTGATTTTATTTTATTTATTTATTTTATTTTTGGTACCGGGGATTGAACTCGGGGGCACTCGACCACTGCGCCCCATCCCTGCCCTTTTTTGGTGTGTTTTATTTATTTAGAGATGGGGGGTCTCACTGAGCTGCGTAGCGCTTTGCTTTTGCTGAGGCTGGCCTCCAACTCGCGATCCTCCTGCCTCAGCCTCCTGAGCTGCTGGGATGACAGGCGTGTGTCACCCTGATTTTGCGGGGGGCTGGGCTCTCCTCGCCGACTCGAGATGCCGACAGGTGGACCTGCGCGTTCACGGGTGCACCGTCCCGGGGTTCAACAAACCTCAGGCGGAAAATAGCAGAAAACGTAGTTGCGTGGGTCAGTGTTGTCCTCGTTAGTCTCCAAACAACGCCGCCTCCTTCCTCCCCGCTTCCCGGCCGTGTAGGAAGTCGTTTCCCGCAGCCCGTCCTCCCCTCCCTGCTGTCCCTGTCGAGCAGTGTCTGCACGTCACCACGACCCTGAGTTCTCCAAAACCGGGAGCCGCCTTCAGCTCTTTCTCTTTGCGGCCTCGACCCTCTCGGGAGCGGGTCGCCGTGACGGGGGCGCGCGGCCCGTCGGCAAAGGCCGCGCCACTCCGCAGGAGGGACGGGAGCGTCCAGAGAAGGTGGTGTCCGCAGGGGGGCTCGGACCCCCGTCCCCGCAGATACCGAGCGTCCCCTGGGCGTGGAGACAGTCAGACAGACGTCCCCACGGGTGACAGAAGATCTTCGAAGGATGGTCGCAGGTCTCAGTGAGGGCGCGGTCCCCGGTGGTGGCCTCGGCTCCTCCGTGTGCTGGCTCCTGTGCCGTTGGTGCGGTTGGAATCGGTGGGTGGACGCCGCGGCCCTGGCCCAAGGGGGGCAGGACAACACGGCGGCAGGGCCTGGAGGAGGAGGGCAGCGCAGGACGCGGCGCCAGGGGGCAGAGCGAGCTCTGCTCACCAGGGACAGGATGGGGACCCCCAGGCCCAGCCCAGGGACCCTCCTCCAGCCACACCCCATCCGCCCAGCGTCACCACCCAGTGAGTCCATCCAAGTGGATTAATCCACCTAGTAAGCGACAGCTCTCCCGATCCGATGACCTCATCCCTGAGCGTTCTTTTTTTTTTTTTTTTTTTTTTTGTGTGGTACCGGGGATTGAACTTGACCACTGGGCCACATCCACAGGGTCTCTCTGAGCTTAAGTTCGCCATTGCTGAGGCTGGCTTTGACTTGCGATCCTCCCTCAGCCTATCCAAATCCTGAGCATTCTTGGTCCCACACTCGAGTGGGGGGTCCTCTCTCTCTCTCTCTCTCTCTCTCTCTCAACCCTGGAGCCTGGTTCTCATCGACTCCATTAGCACGTCCCTCTGCAATCCCAGCTGGCACAGTGGAGACCGTTCCAAAGCCCCCAGTGCGCCCGACCCCGGCGTGGCAAGGCCTTTGCAAACGCATCGAAGGGCCTGTCCCGCGTGCATGGCCGACACGCCGTCGCGGGCTCGGTCGCCGCCCGCAGCAGCCTTTCTGCAACTCGCTTCGCCGTGTGTGGAGACCGGCCTTCCCCGGAAGGCGGGCACTTGGTTCTATTTTCTTCTCTCGGTGACGCGGATGCCTCCCGCGGCCCGTGCCTGCACCGCGGGCAGCTCGCTCCCGCTGTCCTTGAGCCCTGGAAGAGACCCGGCCCTGCCCGTCGGTGAGCTGCCCCGTCGCAGATAGGGCCACACGGCTCTGTGGCTCTGAGGCCTCCGCGCTGTCCCTCAGGTCCCCGAGCTGCCCAGGAAGAGCAGGCAGGGAGCGAAGCCTGGGGCACGGCTGCCCACGCCCACCGCCGGTGGCCCTCTGCGCGCTCGCGCTCTTCATGCCTTGTGTGGCGCTGTGACAAAACCCCCGAGGCTGGGTAAAGGAGAAAGAAAAAAAAAGGTTCGCCCCGTGGTCCTGACGGTGGCAAGGCCACCGCAGCATTGCTCAGGCTGGGGTGAGGGGGCCTGTGTCTCCCGGTCCTCTGCTGGTGTCGCTGGTGTTGTATGAAAACGTCAGGGCAAGGGACGTTGTCGGGGACGCCGCCTGTCCCCTCAGGCTGCCTCCCACGAGCCCCTTCTTGCAGATTGAGGTGCCCGCCTCTGTGCCACCCGGTGACCCCTTCTGCGTCACGTTAGTCCCTCGGCTCTGACCCGGGGACCAGCTAGAAGAGACGCCGTTTTCTTTTTTTCTTTTTTTTTTTTCTAGATGCGGGTGTCCCCTGGGGCCGCGCCGACCCCAGCCCCGACACGGCTCCTGCAGTGACGATCGTGGTGGCTCCTTTCCTCTTTACCCCGCAGGGTCGAGAGCTTGCAGTCGAGCCCTGTGCAGAAGCCTCATCCCTCCAGGACGATGGGGACGCTCGGGCCAAGCGACTGGTATCGTAGGAATGTCAGGCACGTGGAGATGCACGGCGGGCGGCGGGCGTCTCTGGTGAGATCTCAGGCGGGACTCAGGTAGACAGTCCTTAGGAAGACGGTGTGTCCAAATATCTTCCCGCAGCCGGGCGCGGTGGCGCACGCCTGTCACCCCAGCACTTGGGAGGCTGAGGCAGGAGGATCGCGAGGTCAAAGCCAGCCTCAGCCATGGCGAGGCCCTGAGCCACTCAGGTGAGACCCTGTCTCTAATAAAACACAAAAAAAGGGCTGGGGACGTGGCCCAGGGGTCAAGTGCCCCTGAGTTCAATCCCCGGTACCACAAAAAAAAAAAAAAAAAAAAAAATACCTTTCCGCCTGCAGGGCTGAGGTCCCGGGGGCTGCAGGTGACGCGCCTTGTCTCCAAACCGTCACCGACGCAAGCCGCACACGCGTCTCGAGAGGTGCGTCAGAGCCTTCAGACATTTGGGGACCCCCCTGGGGTGCAAGAAAGCACTTCGAACCCCCGTGTGCCAGCAGGTCTCTCGGAAGCACCCAATTCCGGGGCGCCCTTTTGGGGTGCATCCGAGAGGAGCTGGCCCGTGGGCGTCTCCGGGACGGCGGGCTCCGCTGCAGGGAGCACACGTGCGACCTCAGTGACTCTCGTAGAAACTGGGTCGGACCTTGAGGGCCGTCCCCGGCTCGGCCGGTCCCCAGCGTTCCGGGCGAGCGTGGGGACTGAGACGAGCGCTCCCGCTAAGGCCACCGCGTCCCGGGCCCTCCTGCGGCCCGCGCGAGTCCATGTGAGCCACCCACGTCCCCGCTGAGCGATGAGGTCCGGGAGGCCCCACGCGGTCTCCCGAGGGCCACGCGCGTGCGTCCGTGGTGGCTGCAAAATAAAAAAGGGCATAGTCAGCCCCGGAGGGATCTCACAGGCTTCGTCACGGGACGCAGTCCCGGGGTTCTGTGGGGCGGCCTCATTTGCCCTGTCCTAGTGAGCAGAGAAGGAGAAGCCCGGGGCATTTAGTGCCCCTTGCCATCTGACCGAGGCGTGAGGCTCAGCTTGTTCCCGAAGCCTGCGAAATACCTCCTAGGACGAACGCTGTTGGGAACACATCGTCCCCCTCCGGGATCATCCCCGAGGGCGTCACCAAACAAGCACGGTCGTGCTTCAGGGAAGCGGGGGACGGTGCCGGCGGCTGAGCTTCCCTTTAAGGGCTTCGAACAAGGCTGGCGGAAGCTACGTGTCCCCCGATCTTGGCACCTGTCACGGGGCTCGTGTTCCACGACCCCCAGAGACCGCGTCCCTCAGGCAGTCCAGGAGAGGTCCGGGGTGCAACGGTTGGACGATGAGAACTGTCACCTCCTTGGTGGATCGGATACATCGACACTTTGAATGGACTCCCGGGGGGAGGTGGAAACTCTAGGCAGGTGGTTACAGTCACAAGAAGCAGGTCATTGGGACATGTTCTCAGGGACCAGGTCCTGTCCCTGGCTTCTCGGGGACCAGGTCCTGTCCCTGGCTTCTCGGGGGACTATGTCCTGTCCCTGGCTTCCTGGGGACTATGTCCTGTCCCTGGCTTCCTGGGGGGGACTATGTCCTGTCCCTGGCTTCTCGGGGACTAGATCCTGTCCCTGGCTTCTCGGGAACCAGGTCCTGTCCCTGGCTTCTCGGGGACCAGGTCCTGTCACTGGCTTCTCGGGGACTATGTCCTGTCCCTGGCTTCCTGGGGACCATGTCCTGTCCCTGGCTTCTCGGGGACCAGGTCCTGTCCCTGGCTTCTCGGGGACCAGGTCCCTGTCCTGGCTTCTCGGGACTATGTCCTGTCCCTGGCCTCGGGGGGACTATGTCCTGTCCCTGGCTTCCTGGGGACTATCGGGAACCAGTCCTGTCCCTGGTCCTTCTCTGTACTGCTTCTCGGGGACCATGTCCTGTCCCTGGCTTCTCTGGGGACTATGTCCTGTCCCTGGCTTCTCGTGACGGGGACTCGGGTCCTGTCCCTGGCTTCTCGGGACCAGGTCCTGTCCCTGGCTTCTCGGGGACCAGGTCCTGTCCACTGGCTTCTCGGGGACTATGTCCTGTCCTGTCCCTGGCTTCCTGGGGACCATGTCCTGTCCCTGGCTTCTCGGGGACCAGGTCTGTCCCTGGCTTCTCGGGGACCAGGTCCTGTCCCTGGCTTCTCGGGGACCAGGTCCTGTCACTGGCTTCTCGGGGACCAGGTCCTGTCCCTGGCTTCTCGGGGACTATGTCCTGTCCCTGGCTTCTGGGGACTATGTCCTGTCCCTGGCTTCTGGGGACTATGTCCTGTCCCTGGCTTCTCGGGGGATCCTGTCCCTGGCTCGGGGACCAGGGTCCTCCCTGGGGACCAGGTCCTGTCCCTGGCTTCTCGGGGACCAGGTCCCAGGTCCTGTCCCTGGCTTCTCGGGGACCAGGTCCTGTCCCTGGCTTCTCGGGGACCAGGTCCTGTCCCTGGCTTCTCGGGGACCATGTCCTGTCCCTGGCTTTCTCGGGGACCAGGTCCTGTCCCTGGCTTCTTGGGGACCAGGTCCTGTCCCTGGCTTCTCGGGGACCAGGTCCTTGTCCTTGGGGACCAGGTCCCTGGCTTCTCGGGGACCTGGATTATTGTAGGAGGTCCTGTCACTGGCTTCTCGGGGACCAGGTCCTGTCCCTGGCTTCTCGGGGACTAGGTCCTGTCCCTGGCTTCCTCGGGGACTAGGTCCTGTCCCTGGCTTCTGGGGACTAGGTCCTGTCCCTGGCTTCTCGGGGACTAGATCCTGTCCCTGGCTTCTCGGGGACCATGTCCTGTCCCTGGCTTCTCGGGGACCAGGTCCTGTCCCTGGCTTCTCGGGGACCAGGTCCTGTCCCTGGCTTCTCGGGGACTATGTCCTGTCCCTGGCTTCTCTGGGGACTATGTCCTGTCCCTGGCTTCTCGGGGACCAGGTCCTGTCCCTGGCTTCTCGGGGACTAGATCCTGTCCCTGGCTTCTCGGGGACCAGGTCCTGTCCCTGGCTTCTGGGGACCAGGTCCTGTCCCTGGCTTCTCGGGGACTAGGTCCTGTCCCTGGCTTCTTGGGGACTAGATCCTGTCCCTGGCTTCTCGGGGACTAGGTCCTGTCCCTGGCTTCTTGGGGACTAGGTCCTGTCCCTGGCTTCTCGGGGACCAGGTCCTGTCCCTGGCTTCTCGGGGACAGGTCCTGTCCCTGGCTTCTGGGGACTAGGTCCTGTCCCTGGCTTCTCGGGGACCAGGTCCTGTCCCTGGCTTCTTCGGGGACCAGGTCCTGTCCCTGGTGGGGACTAGGTCCTGTCCCTGCTTCTTCTCGGGGACTATGTCCTGTCCCTGGCTTCTCGGGGACCAGGTCCTGTCCCTGGCTTCTCGGGGGACTATGTCCTGTCCCTGGCTTCTCGGGGACCAGGATCCTGTCCCTGGCTTCTTGGGGACTATGTCCTGTCCCTGGCTTCTTGGGGACTAGGTCCTGTCCCTGGCTTCTCGGGGACCAGGTCCTGTCCCTGGCTTCTCGGGGACTAGATCCTGTCCCTGGCTTCCTCGGGGACCAGGTCCTGTCCCTGGCTTCCTGGGGACTAGGTCCTGTCCCTGGCTTCTTGGGGACCAGGTCCTGTCCCTGGCTTCTCGGGGACTAGGTCCTGTCCCTGGCTTCTCGGGGACTAGGTCCTGTCCCTGGCTTCTCTTGGGGACTAGGTCCTGTCCCTGGCTTCTCGGGGACTAGGTCCTGTCCCTGGCCTGGGGCTGTCCTGGCTTCTTGGGGACTATGTCCTGTCCCTGGCTTCTCGGGGACCAGGTCCTGTCCCTGGCTTCTTGGGACTAGGTCCTGTCCCTGGCTTCTGGGGACTATGTCCTGTCCCTGGCTTCTCGGGGACCAGGTCCTGTCCCTGGCTTCTCGGGGACTAGGTCCTGTCCCTGGCTTCTCGGGGACAGATCCTGTCCCTGGCTTCTCGGGGACTAGGATCCTGTCCCTGGCATTTCTCGGGGACTAGTCCTGTCCTTGGCTTCTCGGGGACTATGTCCTGTCCCTGGCTTCCCGGGGACCAGGTCCTGTCCCTGGCTTCCCGGGGACCAGGTCCTGTCCCTGGCTTCTCTCTCTCCCGCCTTTCTTTCTCCCCACCCCCACAGCTCTTCCCGGCGGTCGCGAGCTGACCCGCCGCCCTCCGCCGTGCCCTTCCGCCATGATGTTCTGCCTCACTTGGGCTCAGAGCCACGGAGCCGGCCACCTATGCAGTGCACCTTTGTAACCTGGGGCCGAGACCCAGCTGTCCTCCTCCGAGTTGCTCTCGTCACGCACTGTGGAACCCTGAGGGGACGGAGCCCATGGGAGATCACGAGGCCACTGCGGCCTCCCCCTTGGCAGAGAGCAATGCAGCTCTGCAGGGCGGCTGGTCAGCTCCCGCGAGAGTGGGTCGCCATGAACCCAGCCAGCCTGGTCCTGGCGCATCTCTCGCTTTCTCTCGCTCTTTGGGGTCCCTCCCCCGGACGTGGGTTGCCACCACGATGCCGTCTGCCAGGTCGTGGTGCAGCCAGGAGGACCTCACCGGAGGTGCTCGAGGACGTTCCGGAACTCTGAGCTTATGCCCCCTTTTTTTTGCTTTACAACGTACCCGTCTCCAGGCCTCGTGTGACAGCAACACAACAGAGACGAGTAGACCCACGGAGTGACCTCATCTTGGACGAGACCCTGGGGTGGCAAGAGAACTCGGGTGACAATGTCCCGTCCTTCTGATGATCGTCTCCAGTATCTTGAGGTCCATGAGACATCTGGCAGTTGACCACTGTGCTTCTATTGAATGGGGGTGGTGGATGCTAGGGACCTGTGGGGTTTTTTTTTGTTTGTTTTTTGTTTTTTTTTGGATTAATTACTGTCACCCAGAGCGTCCCTTATTTGGATTAGATGTCATCGGGTATCCGACTCTTGCGGGACACGCCTGATGGTACGTGCGTTCTGCCATTTTGATCTTACGGATGTGGCTCTTGGGTCCACCCATTCCGTGAGAATCTTTAACTCCATTCCTATTGATTCTGGTTAAAAGTGTTAACAAGCCGGGGCGCGGTGGCGCACGCCGGTCATCCCAGCCCTTGGGAGGCTGAGGCAGGAGGATCGCGAGGTCAAAGCCAGCCTCAGCCATGGCGAGGCCCTTAGCAACTCCGTGAGACCCTGTCTCTAATAAAATACAAAAAAAGGGCTGGGGATGTGACCCAGTGGTCGAGTGGCCCTGAGTTCAATCCCCGGTACCACACACACAAACACAAAAAAAAGTGTTAACAAAAGGACGTGTTTCGGGGTATTTAGGACCACACTGTGTCGGAAGGTCGTATGCCCCGTAGTCATGAAGTGTCCCAGCCTGCGGTGGCTGCCACCTTGAATCCCGCAAATGGCGTCTCCTCCTCCCGCGACGAGTTCTGTGGCGTCTGTCGCTGCCGTCCTCTGACTACCTCCGATCTCCTGGGACGCTCCGTTGCTGACTCAGAGACAGCCACGGCCACCGTCTAAAACGGCCCTTCAGCCCTCTGGTGAGAGCGGTCACGTGCGTCCAGTAAGGGGTCCCGCAAGTCACGGCTGCGTGTCGGAGCAGATCGGGAGAGTCGGCCTGGCCCGCGTTGGCGTCCACGGCGATGCTCACAGGACCTCCCTTGGTCTCTCCTGTTCCGTGAAGCGTCATTTGCTTCTCCTACCAGCACTTACCGTGAGCACTGGCCTCTTGGGAAAAGAAAACAATATCAGGTTCCCAGCATGGCGGTGTTGACGTGGGAAGGGTGCGCGGAGGGTCTTGAGGACTTCGTTACCGCCCCTGACTGATCTCCTGTCACCTGTTTTCTCTCCTCTCCTGGTCTCTGACCACCACGGTCGGGCTTTCTGCTTCTGTGAGTGTGATGATCGTAGCTGCTCCGTGTCACGGGTTTAACGGGGACGTGTCCCCCGCAGAGTTCCGAGGTGGGACAATGCAAGAAGGTTGACAGGTGAAACGATCGGGTTGTGTGAGGTGTAGACGGATCAGTGGATCGATCCACTTGAATGGGCTCACCGCGTGGTGACGGCAGGCGGGTGGGGTAAGGCTGGAGGAGGCTGGGCCTTGGGGTCTCCATCCTGTCCCTGGTGAGCAGAGCGCTCTCTGTCCCCAGGTGCCACGTCCTGAGCGGCCCTCCTCCTCCAGGCCCTGCCGCCATCTTGTCCTGCCCCCCCTCGGGCCAGGGCCGCGGCGTCGGCCCGCCGTGGACTACGTCTCTGAAACTGTGACCTAAAAATAAACTTTGTTTCTTCTTAGGTGAGTCTCTTGGTCACTACGGTGCAGAAGCTGACTCCGTGGAACCTTGTGGTCCTTGTGACCAGCTTACGTTGCTGAACACAGTCCCCCAAGGTCGCTCCTTGTAGCTGCAGGTGGCAGGGGTTTCACGGTTCGGGAAGCAGGGTTGCGTAGTATTCCCCTGGGTGTTCGCACCCAGTGTGTTGATCATCCCGTGACGGACGCCAGGTTGCTTCCTGCATACACTTTTTTTTTTTTTTAATCTTATGTCTCTGACTTTGGGAGGGGCTCCGGCTGCGTCCACCTGAGACTGCACCCATTTTTTTCAGTGGCGGAACGTGAATGCACAGCCCCGCGCGCCCCCCGCGTGCATCCAAACGCTGGTTTTCAAGGGTCTGGTCCACACACGGAACCAGAAGGTGGGGCCCGGCGCTTGCACACAGCCCAGCGTCGTGTCCACGCCCAGGACCCGACACCCAAGCCCCCCAGGATGCCGTCGTCCTGCCTCCGGGGCCTCCCCTCACTGGCTGGTTTTGTCCTTTCCGTCTTCCTCCCGCATTCGGCCCTGCCGGGGAACAGGCGATCTCTGTCTCGTATCTTCAGTTCACACCGTCCCAGGGAAGGGTTCTGACGGGCCTGGCCTTCGGCCCCCCCGGGTCCGTGCGTCCTGTTGGACCTGGAATGGGTGGGTGTCTCCGTGCACCTTCCGTTGCTATGAGGAGGCACCCGAGACCCACGCACGAGTGGGGACAAGGGGTCGACTCCGCTCAGCGACGGGCATGTCAAGGGCACGGCCCCAGATTCCTGCCTTGCTCCGCCGAGGACCTGCGCGGTGGCCCTGCTCGCGGTTTGTGTCAAGGCTGGGATCTCACAAGGACTCCCCTGTTCCCCGTCCAGCCCCTCGCCGGCGACACCCAGCCACCTTCTACGCAGGCGCGGGTTTCGCGTCCTCGCCGCCTGGTTACGAGCCGACGATGCCGGAGGCAGCCAGAGCCGGGTCCACGGAGACGGCGGCCCTCGCGGGGCGCTCAGGGTCCACTGGGGGACGGTGGCGGCCGTTGTGCACGTGACGGGCGACAGCGCTGTTGCGCCTGCTGCCGGGAACAGGGCGGCCCCCGGGGGAAGGGGCAGCCGGGGCAGCCGAGCCCCGTTGAGGGAGGCGTGCACAGACGTGGGGGGGCCGGGGCGGGGACGGTGGGCCTGCGGCTCTGGGAACGTCATCACGCCCTCGAGCTGCCCGAGCCGAGTTCTGGAGGGCAGGGACATCCGTGGGGTCCGCAGGACTCTCCCGCCGGAGGAGGGTTCCTTCTTGACACCCGCCTACGTCTTGCCCAGGGTCCCTGCGGAACCGCGGTGTCAGGGCACGAGGGTGCTGTGACAAATGTCCCAAGGGACCAGAGCGCCGTGTGCGTCCGTGCATCACGGTCGCCCCGCAGGGACAGGACTCATGCCGTGTGCATGGATGGACAGGAACCGGCTCGCGGGACGGTGGAAGGCTGGGAGGCTCTGGGTCTGCTGGGGGCCCTTGGGGCCGGAGACCAGGGAGGAGCTGATCTTGCGGAAGGAGCCCCAAGGCCACGTGGAAGGCAGGACCCCATCTTGCCCAGAGGGGCACCGAGGTGCAGATGTCCCGCTCGGGGGATGAGGCCACCCCTAAGATGGAGGACGACGTGCTCATCCTGGCCTCCTGGCCTCTGCCTCCATCATGGACCGAACCATTCACACTCGTGAGACTCGACATCCACAGTCATGGAAAGTGCGCCGCCATCCTCCAGCCCAGCTCGAGTCTCATTTAGACCCCCCCCCTTTTTTTTTTTTCCCTGCTCGACTTGGGACGCCCGTATTCTTTGAGAGCGTGATCACGTGCATGACCCAGCCGCGGAGCGTGCTCAACGGACCACGCGTGGATACTTGGATGAAAGCTCTGAGCTCGCTTCAGCCAGGAACAGGAGAGGGCGGAGAAGGGAGGGGGAGAGAAGCCAGGGACAGGACATAGTCCCCAAGAAGCCAGGGACAGGACATAGTCCCCAAGAAGCCAGGGACGGACACAGTCCCCAAGAAGCCAGGGACAGGATCTAGTCCCCAAGAAGCCAGGGACAGGACCTTGGTCCCCAAGAAGCCAGGGACAGGATATAGTCCCCAAGAAGCCAGGGACAGGACATAGTCCCCCAAGAAGCCAGGACAGGACCTGGTCCCCAAGAAGCCAGGGACAGGACATAGTCCCCAAGAAGCCAGGGACAGGACATAGTCCCCAAGAAGCCAGGGACAGGACATAGTCCCCAAGAAGCCAGGGACAGGACATAGTCCCCAAGAAGCCAGGGACAGGACCATGGTCCCCAAGATGCCAGGACAGGACCTGGTCCCCAAGAAGCCAGGGACAGGACCTGGTCCCCAAGAAGCCAGGGACAGGACATAGTCCCCAAGAAGTCCAGGGACAGGACCTGGTCCCCAAGAAGCCAGGGACAGGATCTGGTCCCCAAGAAGCCAGGGACAGGACCTGGTCCCCAAGAAGCCAGGACAGGATCTGGTCCCCAAGAAGCCAGGGACAGGACATAGTCCCCAAGAAGCCAGGGACAGGATCTAGTCCCCAAGAAGCCAGGGACAGGATCCGGTCCCCAAGAAGCCAGGGACAGGACCTGGTCCCCAAGAAGCCAGGGACAGGATATAATTCCCCAAGAAGCCAGGGACAGGACATAGTCCCCAAGAAGCCAGGGACAGGACATAGTCCCCAAGAAGCCAGGGACAGGACATAGTCCCCAAGAAGCCAGGGACAGGATCTAGTCCCCAAGAAGCCCAGGACAGGACATAGTCCCCAAGAAGCCAGGGACAGGATCCGGTCCCCAAGAAGCCAGGGACAGGACCTGGTCCCCAAGAAGCCAGGGACAGGATATAGTCCCCAAGAAGCCAGGGACAGGACATAAGTCCCCAAGAAGCCAGGGACAGGACATAGTCCCCAAGAAGCCAGGGACAGGACATAGTCCCCAAGAAGCCAGGGACAGGACATGGTCCCCAAGAAGCCAGGGACAGGACATAGTCCCCAAGAAGCCAGGGACAGGATCTGGTCCCCAAGAAGCCAGGGACAGGACATGGTCCCCAAGAAGCCAGGGACAGGATCTGGTCCCCAAGAAGCCAGGGACAGGACATGGTCCCCGAGAAGCCAGGGACAGGATATAGTCCCCAAGAAGCCAGGGACAGGACATAGTCCCCAAGAAGCCAGGGACAGGACATGGTCCCCAAGAAGCCAGGACAGGACATAGTCCCCAAGAAGCCAGGGACAGGACATGGTCCCCAAGAAGCCAGGGACAGGACATAGTCCCCCCCAAGAAGCCAGGGACAGGACCTAGTCCCCAAGAAGCCAGGGACAGGAAATAGTCCCCAAGATAAGCCAGGGACAGGACATAGTCCCCAAGAAGCCAGGGACAGGACATAGTCCCCAAGAAGCCAGGGACAGGATCTAGTCCCCAAGAAGCCAGGGACAGGACATAGTCCCCAAGAAGCCAGGGACAGGATCTGGTCCCCAAGAAGCCAGGGACAGGACCTGGTCCCCAAGAAGCCAGGGACAGGATCTGGTCCCCCAAGAAGCCAGGGACAGGACATAGTCCCCAAGAAGCCAGGGACAGGATCTAGTCCCCCAAGAAGCCAGGACAGGATCCGGTCCCCAAGAAGCCAGGGACAATGACCTGGTCCCCAAGAAGCCATGGGACAGGATATAGTCCCCAAGAAGCCAGGGACAGGACAATAGTCCCCAAAAAGCCAGGGACAGGACATAGTCCCCCAAGAAGCCAGGGACAGGACATAGTCCCCAAGAAGCCAGGGACAGGATCTAGTCCCCAAGAAGCCAGGGACAGGACATAGTCCCCAAGAAGCCAGGGACAGGATCCGGTCCCCAAGAAGCCAGGGACAGGACCTGGTCCCCCAAGAAGCCAGGGGACAGGATATAGGTCCCCAAGAAGCCAGGGACAGGACATAGTCCCCAAGAAGCCAGGGACAGGACATAGTCCCCCCCAAGAAGCCAGGGACAGGACATAGTCCCCAAGAAGCCAGGGACAGGACATGGTCCCCAAGAAGCCAGGGACAGGACATAGTCCCCAAGAAGCCAGGGACAGGATCAGCTGGTCCCCAAGAAGCCAGGGACAGGACATGGTCCCCAAGAAGCCAGGGACAGGATCTGGTCCCCAAGAAGCCAGGGACAGGACATGGTCCCCAAGAAGCCAGGGACAGGATATAGTCCCCAAGAAGCCAGGGACAGGACATAGTCCCCCAAGAAGCCAGGGACAGGACATGGTCCCCAAGAAGCCAGGGACAGGACATAGTCCCCAAGAAGCCAGGGACAGGACATGGTCCCCAAGAAGCCAGGGACAGGACATAGTCCCCAAGAAGCCAGGGACAGGACCTAGTCCCCAAGAAGCCAGGGACAGGACATAGTCCCCAAGAAGCCAGGGACAGGACATAGTCCCCCCAAGAAGCCAGGGACAGGACATAGTCCCCAAGAAGCCAGGGACAGGATCTAGTCCCCAAGAAGCCAGGGACAGGACATAGTCCCCAAGAAGCCAGGGACAGGACATAGTCCCCCAAGAAGCCAGGGACAGGATCTGGGTCCCCGAGAAGCCAGGGACAGGACATGGTCCCCCCCCCGAGAAGCCAGGGACAGGACCTGGTCCCCAAGAAGCCAGGGACAGGACATAGTCCCCAAGAAGCCAGGGACAGGATCTAGTCCCCAAGAAGCCAGGGACAGGACCTGGTCCCCAAGAAGCCAGGGACAGGACATAGTCCCCAAGAAGCCAGGGACAGGATCTAGTCCCCAAGAAGCCAGGGACAGGATCCGGTCCCCAAGAAGCTAGGACAGGACCTGGTCCCCAAGAAGCCAGGGACAGGATATAGTCCCCAAGAAGCCAGGGACAGGACCTGGTCCCCAAGAAGCCAGGGACAGGACCTGGTCCCCAAGAAGCCAGGGACAGGACATAGTCCCCAAGAAGCCAGGGACAGGACCTGGTCCCCAAGAAGCCAGGGACAGGATCTGGTCCCCAAGAAGCCAGGGACAGGACCTGGTCCCCAAGAAGCCAGGGACAGGATCTGGTCCCCAAGAAGCCAGGGACAGGACATAGTCCCCAAGAAGCCAGGGACAGGATCTAGTCCCCAAGAAGCCAGGGACAGGATCCGGTCCCCAAGAAGCCAGGGACAGGACCTGGTCCCCAAGAAGCCAGGGACAGGATATAGTCCCCAAGAAGCCAGGGACAGGACATAGTCCCCAAGAAGCCAGGGACAGGACATAGTCCCCAAGAAGCCAGGGACAGGACATAGTCCCCAAGAAGCCAGGGACAGGATCTAGTCCCCAAGAAGCCAGGGAGAGGACATAGTCCCCAAGAAGCCAGGGACAGGATCCGGTCCCCAAGAAGCCAGGGACAGGACCTGGTCCCCAAGAAGCCAGGGACAGGATATAGTCCCCAAGAAGCCAGGGACAGGACATAGTCCCCCAAGAAGCCAGGGACAGGACATAGTCCCCAAGAAGCCAGGGACAGGACATAGTCCCCAAGAAGCCAGGGACAGGACATATCCCCCAAGAAGCCAGGGACAGGACATGGTCCCCAAGAAGCCAGGGACAGGACATAGTCCCCAAGAAGCCAGGGACAGATCTGGTCCCCAAGAAGCCAGGGACAGGACATGGTCCCCAAGAAGCCAGGACAGGATCTGGTCCCCAAGAAGCCAGGGACAGGACATGGTCCCCGAGAAGCCAGGGACAGGATATAGTCCCCAAGAAGCCAGGGACAGGACATAGTCCCCAAGAAGCCAGGGACAGGACATGGTCCCCAAGAAGCCAGGGACAGGACATAGTCCCCAAGAAAGCCAGGGACAGGACATGGTCCCCAAGAAGCCAGGGACAGGACATAGTCCCCAAGAAGCCAGGGACAGGACATGGTCCCCAAGAAGCCAGGGACAGGACATAGTCCCCAAGAAGCCAGGGACAGGACCTAGTCCCCAAGAAGCCAGGGACAGGACATAGTCCCCAAGAAGCCAGGGACAGGACATAGTCCCCAAGAAGCCAGGGACAGGACATAGTCCCCAAGAAGCCAGGGACAGGATCTAGTCCCCAAGAAGCCAGGGGACAGGACATAGTCCCCGAGAAGCCAGGGACAGGACATAGTCCCCCGAGAAGCCAGGGACAGGATCTGGTCCCCGAGAAGCCAGGGACAGGACATGGTCCCCGAGAAGCCAGGACAGGACCTGGTCCCCAAGAAGCCAGGGACAGGACATAGTCCCCCAAGAAGCCAGGGACAGGATCTGGTCCCCAAGAAGCCAGGGACAGGACCTGGTCCCCAAGAAGCCAGGGACAGGACATAGTCCCCAAGAAGCCAGGGACAGGACATAGTCCCCAAGAAGCCAGGGACAGGACATAGTCCCCAAGAAGCCAGGGACAGGATCTAGTCCCCAAGAAGCCAGGGACAGGACATAGTCCCCAAGAAGCCAGGGACAGGATCCGGTCCCCAAGAAGCCAGGGACAGGACCTGGTCCCCAAGAAGCCAGGGACAGGATATAGTCCCCAAGAAGCCAGGGACAGGACATGGTCCCCGAGAAGCCAGGGACAGGACCTAGTCCGTCTCCAAGGGCGTGCTTCAGGGACCTGCTTCCTGCAACTATCACTCCCTGCAAGTTGGACAGTCCGAGCCACTCGGGGCTGGAGGACAGGGTTGCAAATTCCTTCGCTTCTCCTCCCTCTGCTCCAGGAGTCCCATAAACGAGGGGTGATGGGAGACCGACCCTAATGGCGGCCAACGGCGGCTTCTCGGTCCCACCCAGGCCTCCCTGCGTTTCCAGGGAGCACGTGACAGCTCGTGGGCCTGTGAGCTGGGTCTGGGAGCGATTTTTAAGCCCTGGACTTGGACGAAAGGCCACGCCGTCCCCACAGGAGCTGGCCGGCCAGAGGGGCTGGCCAGGCGTCGCCAGCCGTGGTGACGTCCCCCCCCCCCCACCGCAGGAGCTACAAATAGGACCGACCCTGGGGCATGCCGTGAAGGTGCAGGGTGACGATGGCTCCGTAAAGGAGACCTGTCCCTCCAGCCTCGGCCTCCGTCTCCACAGGGCCCCTCCTCTGTGACAGCATCCCCTCTTCTGTCTCCTGGGAAGACACGGCCACTGCACGAGGGCCGCCAGGTCCCACTCACAGGTTCTGCCCTCCTCCCTGACCTGTCTGGGACACGGGTGTCCCCCGACAGGAGTCTGACTTCGGAGCACACGGACGTCAGGCCCTCGTGGGCAGAGCGACCGCCCGTGGTTTTACGGGTGCCCATTCTCCTCCTTCTTGTCCGCCGTGTGGTGACGCAGACAGAGCAGTGCGGTTGGAGGACGGTCCCTGAGGTCCGCCCAGTCTCGGATCTCCAGCCTCCCAAACCGTGAGCTGAACGAACCTCTTGGCTTTATAAAGGACCCAGCTTCGTGCGTTTCGTGATAGCAACAGAAAACAGACTGACACGGGGGGTCTCTCTTACGTCCCCAATAAAGGAGCCTGCGTGGAGGCCCGGGGTGTCTGCAGGTCCGCGGAGACGGCGGGTTGCGCGGCCAGAGTCGACACTACGGGGAGCGCCAGCCCACGTTCTAGAAAGTGGCCGCTGCCCCTCTTGGGGCGTGACGTTCTGCAGTGGCCGACCTCACGCGGTGTCGGCATGCTCGGGGGACGTCTTGGAGACGTGGCCTCTCGGACCCCAGCCCAGATGCGTGGCGTCAGACGCTCTGGGCTGCCCGGGTGGCATTTCCAGAAGCTACCCGCGGGATCCGGTGCGCCCCAAGGGAGTCGGGAACCAGCCGCCGTCTTCGTTGCGTGGTTTGTCTTCAAGACGGAGGGAACGTCCACGTGCCGCGGCTGGAAGTGGGCGGGCCGCAGGGCCACGTCGATGGGACAGGATGGACACTGGGGACGTGCTGGGTGAAGGGACCCAACAGGGTGAGGAAAGGGGAACTGGGCAGCCTGTGTCGTCGTCGGCTGTTTGAGGCTAGGACAGGGTCCCTGAGGACATCGGTCGTGCAAAGCAGAAAGGTCCGTCTCGCTCTGCGGGCTTCCGAGGTCAGGACGCCGGGGCGGGACGCGGCACGAAGGCGGTGGTGCTTTTTCAGGATTCAGGAATCACCTAGCAAGACGGGTCGCCAGGGTCCCAGGAGGGTCTGGGGTCTCCTTCAGCACGTCCCGCTTTGTTGGTGTCCTGCAAGGCCCGGGGACCCCGGGGATCACAAGATGTTCCCGGTGCCGAGAACCCACAGGAGCTGCAGGAAGGGAGCGCGTGACCTGAGGGGTCCCCGCGTCCTGCGGATGCAAGCCCCTGACCGGGGGCACCACGGGCATCCGAGGCAGAGGACAACAGAGGAACGTGGTCGTGGGAAAAGGGAAAGAAAAAAAAGACAAAATAATCTCCCTCAGGCTAAAAACATCGCGTTCTGTGACTCGGACGTCCGGGGCTTGCTGGTGGATTGGGTTTAAAAAAAAAAAGTCCAAGAATGTTTTGACATAAAAGGTCCAAAGGCAAATCGAAGTCCTGGGACGGGAGGACGCGCACCCGGCCGTGCTGGGGTCTGAAGGCCACACCTTCGGTGACCGGCGCCCGCGATTCACGCACGGGAACTCTGGGGGGTGCCTGACAGAACCTGAGGACCAAGAGGAGGACGCGGCGGCCGGGGTGTGGGCAGCCCCCGCGGGCCCCGAGGAGGCCGGACCCCGCCGTCCTGCAGGGCAGGGATGAGCCCGGGACGCGGTGGTCGGGGATCTTGCTGGAGGCAGCCCCGGCCCTTTGTACGGTTCCTGCAGAGTTCCAGGGAGGAACTGCAGGGTGGGGTGGACGGAGGGGAGGGGCGGGGACCGCTGGCGGGAGACCCTGTCCCCATGGGAGAGCCAGAGGACGTGGAAACATATGCACCACGGAGCACACAGCATCGCCCGGGAATCAGCTCCGCCGAGAGGAGGCTGGGGGTGTTTTTTTCTTTTTCCCCTCAGGTGGAAAACAAATCTCAGGCGCGAATGAACAACCGAAGCCCTGAAGCCGTGAACGGGGACTCACGTGCTGCCTTCTGCTCCGGGAACACGCCGGCTCCGAGCTCCCTGTGCAAGAGGCGGAGGCCGAGCCTCCCCGACTCCGGCCTCCGTGAGATGGCCTCTTGCTTGGGGCGAGACCCAACACGTTCCCCGCCAAAGGGCCCACGCCAAGTAAAGGTCAGACAGCGAGAGCGGGAGCGTCGACCCGGGGCAGCGTCTCCCCGTGATTCCGATGTGGGCTGTCCTCGGACAAAGCCAACGGGAAGGGGAGCCCTCCGCGGGTCGTGTCCGGTTGGCAGCCTCCGCAGGGTGCTCCGAAGAAATCTCGTGACTGAAGGTCCGCCCAGGAGCGAAGGCAGGCCGGTGACAATATCTTGCATGGGAGGTGCCCCCGAAAGCGTGCGGGTTAGACACCACAAGGAGATGCTGAGGTGAAATGCTTGGGGTAGGAGAGGTGTAACCGGACAGTGGATTAATCCACTTGAATGGATTAAATGGGTGGGGACTGCATAGGGGCAGGTGGGGTGTGGCTGGAGGAGGGGGTCCCTGGGCTGGGCCTTGGGGGTCTCTGTCCTGTCCCTGGTGAGCAGAGCTCTCTCTGCCCCCTGGCGCCACGTCCTGAGCTGCCCTCCTCCTCCTCCAGGCCCTGCCGCCATTTTGTCCTGCCTCCCCTTGGGCCAGGGCCATGGAGTCGGCCACCACGGATAAAACCTCTGACACCACGAGCTTGAAATAGACTTTTCCACCTTTATGTTTTCTTTTCAGAGGTGAAATGATTGGGTTGGTGAAAGGTGTAGACTAACAGTGGATTAATCCACTTGCATAGACTCACTGGGTGGTGACTCAGGCAGGTGGGGTGTGGCTGGAGGAGGGTCCCTGGGCTGGGCCTTGGGGGTCTCCGCCCTGTCCCTGGTGAGCAGAGCTCTCTCTGCCCCCTGGTGCCACGTCCTGAGCTGCCCTCCTCCTCCAGGCCCTGCCGCCATTTTGTTCTGCCTCACCTTGGGCCAGAGCCGTGGCGTCGGCCCGCCATGGACTGAACCTCTGAAACTATGAGCCCCAGATCAACTTTCCCACCTTTATGTTTTCTTTTCAGAGGTGAAATGATTGGGTTGTGAAAGGTGTAGACTAACAGTGGATTAATCCACTTGCATAGACTCACTGGGTGGTGACTCAGGCAGGTGGGGTGTGGCTGGAGGAGGGTCCCTGGGCTGGGCCTTGGGGGTCTCCGTCCTGTCCCTGGTGAGCGGAGCTCTCGCTGCCCCCTGGCGCCACGCCCTGAGCTGCCCTCCTCCTCCTCCGGGCCCTGCCGCCATCTTGTCCTGCGTCCCCTGGGCCAGAGCTCTCCCCCAGGACACCGAGGGAGGACCCTGTGTAACCGTGCCCTCTCTGCCCGGGTGGGGCGCCAGGCATCGGGAGCGACCTGTCGATCAAGAGCCGACGCAGAGCCAGGAAACCCCACAGACCGTCCCCGAGCCGGGAGCTCTCGAGGCCCATTAACCAGCCAGTCTTAGTCCCACGGTGACAGGATCCCGGCACCCGCCCGCGGGGTGGCTGGGGCGTCCCTCTCTCCTGCCTGTGTTTGTGGGGTCCGTCTCTCCGCACCCTCCGCTGTCCCCCGCCTCCTCGCCCCCCAGGAGCCCCGTCCTGCTTCACCTGGTCCTTGCGGAGGACAGCGTCCCCGCCTTCCTGGGAGTCCCCTCCCCGTCTCCGGTGGCCCTCTGTGAACCACAATATCTCGCTCCTGACATGGAACCACCGCACGGGCGTGTTCCGGAGTCTTCCTCGTTCACGTCCGGCCTCTTCCATCCGGAACGCTTGGGTCCGGAAGGGTCTCCGAGGGGTTGTGCCCTTCGGATACCTGCATGGACACCGGGAACTATCTTGGAGAGGGGACCCAAGTGTCCGCCCGAGGCGGGTCACCTTTTGGTGCATCATGATCGCACAGAATGGCGGGGTTCATTGCTTTGTGTGGGGTGCTCTAGAGTCTAGGAAGGCCATCGCAGCGCGACCTCGGACTTGAGAAGGCGTCCTTGGGTCGGGGACTTTCGGGTTCGCAGCTCGTGTGAATGTCCTTCCAGGGACCGGTCGTCCGGGGTCGATCTCACCTTGCTATGTGTCTGCGACCAAAGGATCGCAAGGCAGGGTCATCTGGCGCTTTTCAAGACGGGGCTCCTTTCCTCACGATTCCCGCAGCCGCCCCGGCAGGCGGCCCCGGCAGGCGGAGTCGAGTGTGCAGACGTCGCACCTCCGTCTTTAGTCCTGGGGGTTGGGTCCAGCTGAGTGGGTCCTGTTGGGGTCACGCACTGGGAGCTTGGCCCTGGAGGTGGCGCGACCTTGAAGAGGCGGTGCCTGGTGGCAGGCGGTTAGGTCATTGGGGTCTGCGCTGGGAAGGGACCAGCATGGTCCTTGTGGCGCCGAGCTGGGCTCTGACTCCCTGCCTCCTGTCGGTCCCTCTACGTGTCACACGCCGTGGTGACGCCATCTGCCGTGACGTGTTCGCCACGGCGGATTTGGGTGTGGCGTAGACGTCCCGCCTTCAGAAGCCGCGATCCGACCCGACCTCTTGTCTGTGCACGTTACCCTGGCCTCGAGCAGTTCGTCACAGCGAGGAGAAGACAGACGGAGACACGCAGCTGAGGATCGCCTAGGTGTGCGTCGGAGGCGTGCTGGTCGCTCTCGGTGACCTCCAGGAGCTGATCAGCTCATCTGTAGCCTTGGACCTCAACCGGCGACCTTCTACTAGCATCACGGTCACCACCATCGCCCGACCTTCTACTAGCATCACGGTCACCACCATCGCCGTCTTGTGGGGATCAGCCCAACTCTGAGAAACTCAGGTCTGCCTCAGTGGCACCGAAGGTCAAGAGCTAGACGGATGCTGACGCGGTGCTGGCACCACAGTGCCCAAAGGCATCATGGTAGCCCCCCGATGATGCTTCCTTAGTGACCCCGTCTCTGAATGCCCCACACAAAGCCTTGTGTTTGAGCCCATGCCCTTGACCCGATTGCTGTTACGGGATGAGACTTCTGCAGTCTCGTGTTGCTGCCGTCTCCCAGGCTCTGGTGGGGACCACGGGGCCAATGGCACCATTCAAAATGGCGGGAGTTCGTGCTCCAGGGAGAGATTGCTTCATGCCTTGGTGCTTGGCTCCTTTTCCCGGCTGAGTAATATTCCACTGTATGGGTGGACCACACTTTGCTTGGGCGATGGTTCGTCCACCGGTAGACTCTTGAGTTGTTTCCGTCTTCTGTTGATTGTGAAGGGGGCTGTTTGTGCACGTGTGGCCTCACTGGGTGGCCACTGGTCCTCAGCAGTGATGCAGAGAGAGGCAGGGTCCACGCATCTTGAGTTCTCAGCATACAGCTCCCCGTCCTAGGCTTCTGAACAGGAAAGTAGCTACAGCTCCACATCCCCACACCCAGGGCAGAGGGCTGAGACCAGGGGTCCCACGCTGGCCTCCCTCCACGGCCTCCAGGGAGGCTGCTCCTCCTGTCCAGCTCCTGGGACTCCAGGTGGCCCTGGGCTGGTGGCCCCGTCCCTCCAGCCTCGGCCTCCGTCTCCACAGGGCTCCTCCTCTGTGACAGTGTCCCCTCTTCTGTCTCCTGTGAGGACACGGCCCCTGCACGAGGGCCCCCTGACCCAGAGGAGCCCATCTCAGGACCCTCCACTAACGACCTCTGCACAGCCCCGCGGCCACACCAGGCCCCATTTGCTGTTACCAGGGAAGAGACTTTGGGCGTAGTTGTGCAGGGGACACCGTTCGTTTTCAGGGTGATTAATCAGAGTCTGCGTTTACTTGTGCCCAAACTTTCTTCCATGCGTTGCAAGGGCTGGGCTGCGCTGTCACCGGGGGGGGTTCCTCCAGGGCGTGATGCAGAAGGGAATAATGAGACTTGTCACCACCACCAGCTCCACGACCAAAGTCTGCAGTGGGGGACAGGCAAACCAAACCCAGCTAGGTGCACCCCTGTGATTCCAGCCACTTGGGAGGCTGAGAAAGGAGGATGGTGAGTTGGAGGCCAGCTTCAACAACTTAGCAACTTAGTAAGATCCTGCCTCAAAATAAAATATTAAAGAGCTTGGGATGTGGCTCAGTGGTGAAGCTCCCCTGGGTCCCTTTCCTAATACAGATAGATAGATAGATAGAGAGATAGATAATAAAAAAAGCTCAGACCTATTACTAAAACTCTTCTTCACCCCTTATTTTCATAAGAATAGCCTCGAGGTTTCCAAATATGTGACCGTGGGCTATGATTTGACTGCCCCCCAGGAAAGCTCATGCTGAAATTCATTCCCCGTAGCAAGGTGAGACCTTCAAGTGGGATTTGGTCACAAGGGCTCTGCGTTCAGGAGTGGGTTAATCCATTCATATTTTAACAAATCCGTGGATCAATGGCTCCTCACAGGACAGACTTTGCCTGTGATACGGCAGCCCCATCCCAGCTCCATTCAGAGACTCAGTACTACTTAATGCATGTGATGGCTCCATCCCAGCTCCATTCAGAGACTCAGTACTACTTAATGCATATGATGGCCCCATCCCAGCTCCATTCAGAGACTCAGTACTACTTAATGCATGTGATGGCTCCATCCCAGCTCCATTCAGAGACTCAGTACTACTTAATGCATGTGATGGCTCCATCCCAGCTCCATTCAGAGACTCAGTACTACTTAATGCATGTGATGGCTCCATCCCAGCTCCATTCAGAGACTCAGTACTACTTAATGCATGTGATGGCTCCATCCCAGCTCCATTCAGAGACTCAGTACTACTTAATGCATATGGCAGCTCCATCCCAGCTCCATTCAGAGACTCAGTACTACTTAATGCATATGGTGGCTCCATCCCAGCTCCATTCAGAGACTCACTACTACTTAATGCATATGGCAGCTCCATCCCAGCTCCATTCAGAGACTCAGTACTACTTAATGCATATGATGGCCCCATCCCAGCTCCATTCAGAGACTCAGTACTACTTAATGCATGTGATGGCTCCATCCCAGCTCCATTCAGAGACTCAGTACTACTTAATGCATATGGTGGCTCCATCCCAGCTCCATTCAGAGACTCAGTACTACTTAATGCATATGGTGGCTCCATCCCAGGTCCATTCAGAGACTCAGTACTACTTAATGCATATGGCAGCTCCATCCCAGCTCCATTCAGAGACTCAGTACTACTTAATGCATATGGCAGCTCCATCCCAGCTCCATTCAGAGACTCAGTACTACTTAATGCATATGGCGGCTCCATCCCAGCTCCATTCAGAGACTCACTACTACTTAATGCATGTGATGGCTCCATCCCAGGTCCATTCAGAGACTCAGTACCACTTAATGCATGTGATGGCTCCATCCCAGATCCATTCAGAGACTCAGTAACCACTTAATGCATATGATGGCCCCATCCCATTCAGAGACTCAGTACTACTTAATGCATATGGTGGCCCCATCCCAGCTCCATTCAGAGACTCTCAGTACTACTTAATGCATGTGATGGCTCCATCCCAGGTCCATTCAGAGACTCAGACTGCATGTACCACAGATTATTCAGAGACTCAGCACTTATGCATATGATGGCTCCATCCCAGGTCCATTCAGAGACTCAGTACTACTTAATGCATATGGTGGCTCCATCCCAGCTCCATTCAGAGACTCACTACTACTTAATGCATATGGCAGCTCCATCCCAGGTCCATTCAGAGACTCAGTACTACTTAATGCATATGGTGGCTCCATCCCAGGTCCATTCAGAGACTCAGTACTACTTAATGCATATGGTGGCTCCATCCCAGGTCCATTCAGAGACTCAGTACTACTTAATGCATATGGTGGCTCCATCCCAGCTCCATTCAGAGACTCAGTACTACTTAATGCATATGATGGCTCCATCCCAGGTCCATTCAGAGACTCACTACTATTTAATGCATATGGCAGCTCCATCCCAGCTCCATTCAGAGACTCAGTACTACTTAATGCATGTGATGGCTCCATCCCAGATCCATTCAGAGACTCAGTACCACTTAATGCATATGATGGCTCCATCCCAGGTCCATTCAGAGACTCAGTACTACTTAATGCATATGGTGGCTCCATCCCAGCTCCATTCAGAGACTCAGTACTACTTAATGCATATGATGGCTCCATCCCAGCTCCATTCAGAGACTCAGTACTACTTAATGCATATGGCAGCTCCATCCCAGGTCCACTCAGAAACTCAGTACTACTTAATGCATATGGTGGCTCCATCCCAGCTCCAGTCAAAGACTCAGTACTACCTGGGTGATTGCAGCTCAGCCTTGAGGGTCCAGCTTCAGGCAGGTTGGCTGTGCCAGGAGTTACCGTCGGTGGTGGGCTCGGGGCAACCTGTGTGTCTCTCGTGGGACCTCGTGGCCAAGTTGTGTGGCTGGATGCCTCTTCCTTCTGGATATCAAGACCCCGTTCATGCATATACTGAACAATTATGAGAATCGTTCACTGAGTGACGAGAGACTTAACCTGAACCCAAAGGGAGCTGCTTCTACCATTTTCCTAGTGCATGGCATGGATTGCTGGGTGGAGTTGCCTCAGATTTCTTTTTCTTTTTTGGTACTGGGGATTGAACCCAGGGGTGCTTAACCACTGGGCCACATCCCCAGCCCTATTTTGTATTTTATTTAGAAACAGGGTCTCACTGAGTTGCTAAGTGCCTCGCTGTTGCTGAGTCTGGCTTTGAACTCGCGATCCTCCTTCCTCAGCCTCCCGAGCCGCTGGGATGACAGGCGTGCGCCACCACGCCCGGCTGCTCCTCCTTTCTTACCACACTGATTTTTGCACCTTTTCCTACAGCAATAATGCAAACTTTTTTTTTATTACCCTAAATTTATTTTCATATGTTAAGTAGTTGTTTTTTTAAATGCATGCAGTCCTTGCAGACTTGACAAAAGCCATCATCTCAGGCTCTTTGCGTTGGGGTTTGGTCCGTCAGTATTGGTGGGCTTCTCCGTTCTTGCAAAACCTAAAGGAATTTGCTAAATATCATGGGCACCCCTGCCCCCTTTCCTGCATGCCGTGCTTTCTTATTATTTTTTTCCTTCTATTTCTCTTATATCTGTTGCTCTGATTAGAACCAGCGTCTTTGATTAGATTTTTGGCTAATCAGTATTTTCTCAGGGAAAAAAAAATTTCTTTCCTTGAGATTTTCATAATTTTTTATATGGATTTAGCATAGCAGCACCATCATAACCAGCAGGAAACTATCATTATAGAACGTTCTTCTTACAATACTCTTTCTGATTGGTAAATTTGCATTTTAAGCCTCCTTAAATATATTATGCAAAATCCCACCAGTCCTTACCTCCCCTTCTCCCTTCCTATGCACCATGACAGACAGCTTCCGTGGTCCCCAGCTACAGAGCTCGATGTGAGATTTGCTTGGCAGGTGGTGCGATTTCAGCCTGGAAGGTGGGTGCCGGCCATTCTGGCTGGGTATAAAAACTCTCCCCCGGGAAACAAAATGTTGCAAAGGGTTTAAAATACTATCGCTTTGACTTTCTGGAAGCCACGCGGGTGGGTCCACCGATCCTTTTATTCTCAGCTCCACAGACTCTCAAAGTGGTGTGAGTTCACTGTGCCCTGCACCTCCCCGGGTCACTTGGCCGGGCAGGCAAGCATCGGGAATTCCCCTCTGATGGCCGAGAGGAAGCTAGCCGCAAAACTCTCTCATCCCCACCTGTCCTGGGTTGAGTCTCTTGCAGGCGGGACATGGATCAATTCTTAGAAAAGTGCCTTTTAAAGAACAGGCAAAATCAGTGGAAGCCCCCTGGTGGTACTTTCTTCAATCACTAGCTTGGTCTGTTTTCAGTGGCTATTGCAAAGTACCCAGAGGCCGGGTAAGTTGCAAAGAAGAGTTGATGTGGTTTGTGGTTCCGGAAGCTGGAAGTCCAAGGGCATAGGGCTGGCCCGTATGCACCTTCCTGAGCTCAGGGGAGCCGTGGACAGCTTCCCCCACACTTTGGACATCCCTCTGACATCACCACGTCCTCTGGTGGTGACAGAATGTGCCTCTCCCCCGAGAATCATCTCTTATTGCAAATGGCAGCCCCTTCCGATTGGTTTTCTTTCGTTTGTGTCTCTGGTATTTTCCTCTCCTACCTCCTGACCCAAGAGTCCTGGAAACAGGATCAATATCCAGTCATCCCTGGGCTTCCGGGGGCGACTGGTCCCACCCCGTTCGGGGTGCACCCAGATCCTTGCACCTTAACATCCCTTACAGAAAATGGTGCAGTCCACAACCTGAACACCCGCCCCACTTCCCGTGTCTGGAGAGGATGCAGAACACCTCACCGTGGCTAGCTAAATAGTTGCTTCTCTGTATTGTTCATGGGTCTTTTATGTATTTTTGTGGCAATAAAAACACCTCTGCACGTTCCGCACGGCGTCCGGGATGGGGTTTTTGAGCACCGTGTGGATGCGTCCCGCTGCAGCTGACCCCTCACGTGGTCAGAGGTCCACTCTGGAGATGGTGACCTTCCTCCAAGCTCGGGTGGTTGTTGGCAGAAACCAGCTTCTTGAGGTCGTAGGTCTGAAGCTCTGGGGCTCCTCCTCCAAGTCCCAGCCCAACGTGGCGGCTCCCTCCAACGCCCGTCGGAAACTCTCTCCGTCCCTCTGTCTCTTCTGGCCAGAGGGAGTCGCGCCAGAGGATTCCAACGTCCCCTCCGTTTCCTGTCAGTCACAGGCACACCCCACCTCTCTCCCCCACTCAGGAAGAGGGTGTCGCTTGCTGGGGGTCACCTTGGGATCTGGCGGCCTCACCGTCCCGGAGTTCTCCTCACCCGGGGCTGGTTCCTAGTGGGGCAGATGCCAGCGTGTTTGGAGGTGGGCCTCGGGAGCGGGCTGGGCGGTGACCGGGGCTCTTTGCGTTGCCCTCCAGTGGAGTTCCTGTATTGCGACCTGGCCTCCATGACCTCCGTCCGGCAGTTCGTCCACAAGTTCAAGATGAAGAACCTCCCTCTGCACGTCCTGGTTAACAACGGTGAGTCGGGTCCACCCGAAGCCCAGAGATGCGGAGAGAGGGCAGGAAGGGGCGTCCCTGGCGACCCAGGTGGACGGCTGGGCAGCTGCAGGGACAGACGGCCCTCAGGCTCCGCGTTAGCCGAGAGGACCCCACTAAGCCTCCCGGTGGACGCCTCCCCTCCATTTATTTATGTTTTTGGTGCTGGGTTGATTAAACCCAGGGGTGCTTAACCACTGAGCCCCATCCAGCCCCTTTTGTATTTTATTTAGAGACAGGGTCTCGCTGAGTTGCTTAGGGCCTTGCTAATGACTGAGGCTGGCCTCCAACTTGCAATCCTCCTGCCGCAGCCTCCCGAGCCCACAGCCTCCAGAACTTAGAAGTCACTTCTAAGACCTAACAGAACCCACATTTTCTACTTTTGAGTTTTTTTTTTTTTAATTCCTTAATAAATCAATCCATTGTTGGCAAACATGAAATAATAGATCACGGGGGAGCCGGTGTTTGCTTTTGGTAGCATTTTAAAAATAGACCCCTCTTCCTCTTCCCGGCTCTCCTGGACGCGGACGGGTTTGTCGCGTGGGTCATTTATCAAACGCAAGAATGACCCACCAGGCACCCCGCGGAGAACCCGGGCCGTGTTTATAGGATGTTCTCAGCCGATTTTATGTAGCTGGCTTCCCCGTGCCGTGACGGGAAATTGATAGGGTTTTAATCACCGCACAGGCTTATATTTTATCCCTGACAGATTCCTTCCCGTATCTCTAATGGATGGATTTCCTGGGCGAAAGCGTTGCTAATGATGGTTCCCCTATCAGGGCAAAGCTATCTGTCAGCTGTCACCCGAGACAGAGCCGCGGGGTTTGGCGGAGCTCTTGGTCACGCTCTGATCCCGGCAACACACAGGCATGCAGCACCTGGGTGACCTGGTTTTGCAACGGTCTTCTGAGCACAAGCCCGGGGCCTGCCTCCCGGGACCTGGGAGTGACGGGCATCGGGAACAGCCTGTGTGTCCAGGGTAGGGGACGTTGCAGGACAGGTGAGAAAGCCGTCTGCAAAAACACAGGGGCCACCACGAGTGTGTGCACTCAGGAGAACACCTGTGCAAATACGCGTCCCTGTGAAACACGCACACTTAAACGCAAACCGTGTGCACACGTAAATAAATGGCTATCTGGCCGGGTGCGGTGGCGCACGCCTGTCATCCCAGCACTTGGGAGGCTGAGGCAGGAGGATCGCGAGGTCAAAGCCAGCCTCAGCCACGGCGAGGCACTAAGCAGCTCAGTGAGACCCTGTCTCTAATACAATACAAAAAAAGGGCTGGGGAGGTGGCCCAGGGTCGAGGGCCCCTGAGTTCAGTCCCCGGTACCAATAAATAAATAAATAGCTATCTGTGTTTGCACATGCAAATCTGCACACAAATTCAAAATCATACGGGACATTACATGTGCATGTGAAGCATGCACGAAGATTGAAATGCATTAACCTATGGATGGGGACAGCCTCAGAGACACAAATGTGCACACAGAGAGAGAGATATACATATACCAAGGCTGAGCCCCGTGGTGCACGCCTGTCATCCCAGCAGCCCAGGAGGCTGAGGCAGGAGGATCACAAGTGGGAAGCCAGCCTGAGCAACTTAGCAAGGCCCTAAGCAACTCAGCGAGACCCAGACTCTACATAAAAAATGAAAAAGGGGCTGGGATGGGGCTCAGTGGTTAAGCGCCCCTGGGTTCAATCCCGGGTACCAAAAAACAACCAAAAAGGGTCCGTTGTGCCAAAAAGCAAAAGGCTGTACATTGTTACCATCCTGCACACAAAAGCACACGCACAGGATCCATTCTTGCACCTGTTCATACACAAATGCACATACCTCGTGCAACGCACAAAAAGTGTGCGCACGGACTCCTACACCAATGCACACGCACCTTGCACGAATGCAGACGCAAAGGGAGACAAGCGCAGCTCCCCCACATTTTGGGACCACCCGCCCTTCATTTCTGCAGACTTGGGCTTTTGGATGGGCGTTTCGGGTGCCTTAGGACCAGACCCGTCCCTCGGAGCTCCTGGGCTGTTTCCCGTCCCCGGAACCCAGCTGCCACCTCTGCCCATCTAACTGTCCTCCAAAACGCTTCTGCCCCCAGCCGGTGTCATGATGGTCCCTCAGCGGCAAACACAGGACGGGTTTGAAGAGCACTTTGGCCTCAACTACCTGGGCCACTTCCTGCTGACCAACCTCCTGCTGGACACGCTGCAGGCGTCGGGGGCCCCGGGCTGCAGCGCCAGGGTGGTCACCGTGTCCTCCGCCACCCACTACGTCGGGGAGCTGAACCTGGAGGACCTGCAGGGCAGGTGGGTCCCGTCCAGGGAGACTCGGGGGCGGGGTCCAGGAGGGGATGGTGCTCGGGCGTCGGTGAAGGGCCGGGCCTGGGCTATCGGAGGGACACTGGACAGACAGGCGGACGCAGAGGAAAATGGGCCAAGGCTCCAATGACAGGTCCCAGCTCTGCGGCTGCAGCCCGAGGTCCAGTCAGGGTGGACGCGGGTCTGCCGAGGGCCACCTCCTGCCTCCCAGGTGAGGCCTGCCCCTGGGCCCTGGTTGGACACCGTGTGGGCTCTCTGGGCCTCCCTGGAGGCCCAGGTTGTGGAGGCTCAGAGCTGCAGCTAAACCAGCCCGGGGGATTCTCTGGGCCCCACTAGGACCGGCCTCCTGGACTCTGCTGGGGGGGGGTGGTCACGGCGTCTGTGCGCTCGGTCCACCCGCCGAGATGCAGGTGGAGGCAGAGCCCCCGGCAGCGAGGGCCTCCCTTCCCTCCTGGGCGAGGCCAGGATGCCTCCCTTGTGCGTTAACATGCAAAGTGACCGCCTGTGACAAACCGCGGGGGTTCCCCCAAGGAGCACCGCCAGTCAGAGGGACAGAGAAGGTTTCCCACGTGCTCCGAAGAGCCTGGGCCTCTCCCTGGGCCACACGGGGCCAGGCACCGAGGCCCGTTGGCAGAGCCTGGAGGATCGCCGCTCCTGCGCGGGAACGTGGGTGGGGGGCGTGGCTGTTTGGGGGCGTTGCACTCACCGCTGTTTGGGTCCTTTGTCGAAGCAAGTGGGAGCACGTACACACACGTCGCCGGGCAGGGGGGGGTGCACGCCTGTCATCCCTGCAGCTCGGGAGGCTGAGGCAGGAGGATCGCACGTTGGAGGCCAGCCTTAGCATCTTAGCCAGATTCTGAGCTACTGGGAGAGAACCGGTCTCAACATAGAAAATAAAAAGGGCGGGGGATGTGGCTCCGTGGCTCAGCAAACCTGGGTTCACCCTGGCACCTTTCTATACATAATATATATGTATTTATATAATATATAGATAATATATGTCACATATTTGTATAAATATAATCTATATTTACATAAGTATAATATATGTTTATATAAATATAACATATATTTATATAAGTATAATATATATTTGTATGATATATATTTATATAATATAAATGATATATAATAAATATATAATATATATTTATATATAAAGATATATATTATTATATATATATATATATATATATATATACAAAGAAAGAAGGAAGAAAAAGAAAGAAGGGAAAAAAAGAGGGGGGATTAATGGGTAAAGATCCAGGTTCTATCCCCAGCTCTGCAAAAAAAAAAAAAAGTAGAAATAGTCCATCGATTTATCTAGAGCCGGGTCTCCCTGAGTTGCTTAGGCCCTGGCTGTGGCTGAGGCTGGCTTGGACCTCGCGATCCTCCTGCCTCAGCCTCCGCAGCTACGGGAATGACTGGCGTGGGCCAGCGCACCCGGCTTCAGGACAGAATTCTGAGCAGGTGTGACTTCAGCCCTGGGACAGCCCCAAGAACTTTGTGGCTTTCCATTTTCCCATCGTGAACCTTTCTTTTAAGCATTTTTTTAAAATCATTATTTTATTTTATTTTATTTATTTTTTTTTTGCAAACGCACTCTAGAAGGCGTCCAGAGCCTGGGGCGAGGGGGCGGCGGTGGGCGCGGTCCCCGGGCACAGCAGCGCGGCCGCTGGGGGAGCACGCGGGATGGGGGGCGCCTGCTGGAGTCTAGCCCGGCTCCCTCCGGCTTTTCTTTTGCATGGGAAACTGTCACTTGGTGGCTTTGTTCTGATGTCCCCTGCACCGTCCTGAGCGCCAATTGCGACATTGATCTCCCGGCTTGCAAAGGGAGCGGAGCTTCCTAGTGGAGTCGCAAGTCCCGATACTGTCAAGGGTTCCAAAAATCCCAGGGGTCCTCCCCCCTGAGAAGGCGCCTCTTCCCCCTGCCCCCTCCCAGCCTGCACCCCCAAATCCCTGCTCCCGCGAATTCCGAGGGACCTGCTGGCCAGCCCCGCGGAGCGCACTCAGGAGGAACAGGTGACATTGTGGGTCCCGGGTCGCCAGATGGGGCATGATTTCACTTAACATGATTTTTTTTTTCCTTTGGCAAGCCGGGGTGTGCACGGTCCAAGTCGTCTTTGGCAGGGGTGCGGGGAGAATATGTCCTGTTTTACAGGCCCGTCATCCCAGCCGCTCGGGAGGGAGGCTGAGGCAGGAGGATCTCCTAGCTGGAGTCCAGCCTCATCAACTGAGCGCTAGCGAGGCCCTAAGCAACCGAGAAAGACCCTGTCTCAAACTTAAAAAAAAAAAAATTTATAAAAGGACTGGGGGGCTGGCCCAGCGGTCACGCCGTGAAGCGCCCCTGCGTTTAACCCCGGGTGCCCCCTCAAATTCTAAAACAGTCAACATTTTATCCCAGTCCCTGAGAGGCCACACACGCCGCGTCTGCGCAGCTGCTCGCCTCCCTGGGCAGGTTCCTGGAGCTCTGCCTGGTGTGTGGCACTCTCAGGAGGGGACACGAGGGGCAGGAGCAGGGGTCAGGATCACGAGGCCAGCGTCGGGCCCCCCAGAGCCTCTCCTTCGACGGAAGCCCGGGTCCGAGGAGACGGCCCGAGGGTGCTCCCCCTGCCTGGTGATCGTTGCCAAAACAGACCGTCCCCCCAGGCTGGCTGTGTCCAGTCCACAGTGGCCGACGCCACGGCCCTGGCCCAAGGGGACACAGGACAACGTGGCGGCAGGGCCTGGAGGAGGAGGGCAGCTCAGGACGCGGCACCAGGGGGCAGAGAGAGCTCTGCTCACCAGGACAGGATGGAGACCCCCAGGCCCAGCCCAGGGACCCTCCTCCAGCCACACCCCACCTGCTGCAGTCACCACCCAGGTACTGCATTGAAGTGGATTAATCCACTATTCGTCTACACCTCCGGTCTCATCCAGAGCATTTCCGACGCAGGTTGAGGGTCTTTCATCCGCGGTGCCTGGGACCCGACGTGTTCCCGGTGTTTTGGATCTCTCGCGATCTGCACGTGCACCGTGAGATATCTCGGGGAGGGGACCCGGGTGGGAACACGCGGCTCAGTTTGATGGGCGCGTGGTCGTCACCCGCAGCAGCGGGACTCACGGTGGTCTGTCCATCCGTGCCCCTGGCGTGATTCCGTCGGTGTCTTCCGTCATTGTCTCCTTCCTGTCCCCTCCTCCTGCCCGCCACCCCCCTCCTCTGTCTGCTGTCCCCCCCCCACACACACAGCCTGAAGGTCTTTCCCTCCCATGTTGCTGTGGCCTCCGTGTCTCGGCTACGACCCGTCCCATGAGACCAGGTGCGGGTGGCGTATGCCGTGGCGTCCCATTAATGCTGAGGATATGTTGGAATCTGCAGCATTTCAGACAGGACCAAGTAAAATCCTTACACGGACCCCGCCCAGACCAGCAAAATAACGCCAGCGGGTCCCCCCTGGGAATGATCCCGTGTCCCCAGGTCCTGGGACCTGGTCTGCGTCAGGGTCACACAAGTGTCCCCTGCAGGGTGACCTGGCTCCTCTCGGGGACATTATTGGGGGCCTGCGTGTCTCCTGCAGGGGACGGGGGTCTGCTGAGGGAGGTGCGCGGGCCGGGCAGGGCTGCTGAGAGGGTCCTTCCCGGACCTCGGGGCCCACCCACCGCCCACGTCCGTCTGTCCCCTCTCAGAGCTTCAAAATGACTTTCTTTTTCTTTTCTTTCTTTTTTTGGTACGGGGACTTGAACTCAGGGGCCCTCGACCCCTGGGCCCCCTCCCCAGCCCTTTTTTGTAGTTTATTAGAGACAGGGTCTCGCTGAGTGGCTCAGGGCCTCGCCATGGCTGAGGCTGGCTTGGACCTCGCCATCCTCCTGCCTCAGCCTCCCGAGGGCTGGGGTGACAGGCGAGCGCCCCCGCGCCCGGCTAAAATGACTTTTCCATAAACGAGCGACGTCCCTGATGAGGCTTCCCCGGGGATTTCAGATCCTGCGCTCTGAGGGACTTTGCTTCTGCCTTGCGGCCCCTCGTCCCAGGGGCCGGGGATGGACAGCTGTGCGGGGGAGGGGGCGTGGCCACGGCTGGGCGGGGCTTCGGCCTCCCCGACCCCCCCCCTCCTCCCCCTCTCTGGGGGCTCGGCTTGCAAAGCTGGGGGGTGGCGGGGGTCCAGCCCCTCCTCTTGATCTGCTGCCTGGCCTCCCCAGAGCCCCCGCGGAGTCCCTCCTGGAACTCATTGTCCCCTTGGGTCCCCGGCTCCTGGACAGCGCTGCCCGCCCAGTGGCACTTGCAGACCCTCCGCGCCTGCCTCTTTCTCTCCGCCCGACCGTGACAGCTGCACGTAGTGACAGCGCCCGCCCCGGCATCTGCAGAAACCTGCGGCGCGTGACTCACTGGCTTCTCTGTCGAGTCACCGTGATGTGCAACCGGCCGCCTGAGATGACCTTGAAATGACCCCCGGCAGCAGCAGGAGGCTCCTGCCCCGCCCCCAGCATGTCGCCTGTGTCCTGGGGAGGGGGAGGTTTTTCTCCCCCCACCCCCAGGGCTCGGGAGTCCTTCGCTGCCCTAGTTCTCTGAATTGCACAGTCTGCAACATGAACCCCCCTCCACCGCATCCTCCCAAACCGCTTCTGCTGAGATGCTCTTTCCCCTTTTTAGCACCTGCCGGTGGCCAAGGGAGTCTCATGGCCCTTTGCTGACCAGTCCGTGTCTGTCTCCAAGGCAGTGGACCTGCGAGTTATTTTCCACCCGGAATGCAACGGAGGCCAGGCCAGACCTCAGACCGGGCAGGTGGACTTTCCCCTGAAATGCGCTCCTGCCGTGAAGGGCACCCCCGGTTGCTCTTGTTGCCGTTTTGGGGCTGAAGCACAGCCCCGGACCTGCTGGCCGAGGGCTCTGCCCAGATCTGCACCCCGGCTACGGCCTAGACGTGAGGTGTCCGTCAAAACCTCACCCAGGAGACACCGCAGGACCGGATCGTTCAGAGGGGACGTGCGTGGGTTGGGACAGGTGTAACCAAATCAGTGGATCAATCCACTTGTGTGGATTAACTGGGTAGTAATCGCAGACAGGCAGGCTGTGGCTGTAGGAGGGGGGTTCCTGGGGTGGTCTTTGGAGGCGTGGCCTTGAAGAGGATGCTAAGACCCCAGTCTCTTCTTCTCCCTTTCTCTGTTTTTTTTTTTTTTCTTTCTTTCTTTTTTTTTTTTTTTTTTTTTGTTGTTGTTGTTGTTGTTTTGTTTTTTGGTACCGGGGATTGAACTCAGGGGCACTCGACCCCTGGGCCCCCTCCCCAGCCCTTTTATTTGTATTTTATTAGAGACAGGGTCTCCCTGAGTGGCTCAGGGCCTCGCCATGGCGGAGGCTGGCTTTGACCTCGCCATCCTCCTGCCTCAGCCTCCCAAGAGCTGGGCGGACAGGCGTGGGCCACCGAGCCGGGCTTCCTCTCTCTTTTGTACTTCCTGACCACCACGCATTGCGTTCCATGTCCACCCCCCTCGTCCCTCACCCCTAGCCCACGCCGGAGGGCCAGGTGAGCGCGTCTGAAAACGTGACCCAGCGTAAACCTTTCTTCCTTATAAGTGATCGCAGGTGTGTTTTGTCACAGTGACGGAAGGCTGACCCTCCCCCCCAAGCAGTGACTAAATGGCAAGAGGCACATTTTACCCTCACACCATCTCGGATTCCCATGTGCGCGCACTCAATAAAATCCTCTCTTAACCAAGGAAAGCACCTCCTCTTAACGTTTCAAGGAGAACCCTCTACAGCCGGGACATTGCACCGTCTCAGTGGGAGATCGCAGCAGGAAACTCCAGCCAGAAACCAGGAAATATGTAATGACAATAGTAATTCAGGGAGGCGTAGGCAATAGGAGCGACTTCTTTATTTTTTTTTTTTTTTTTTTTTTTGTGGTACCGGGATTTCAACTCGACCTCTATCCCCAGCCCTTTTTTTTGTATTTTTTATTTAGAGACGGGTGTAAGTGCCTCGCCATGGGTGGGGCTTTGAACTGCGATCCTCCTGCCTCAGCAGCTGAGGAGCGACTTCTTTAACGTGGTTAAAATAACCGGGTGTGTATGGGTGTCCTGCGTGCTGCAAAAAAGAGCATTTTATCTAGTTAGTTATTTATTTAGAAGCAGTCTGTCCTGTCATTAAATGCTGACTTGATAATCAACAAAGAAAGATCTGGAAAAGACTTCCTGCCCAACCCCAGAACCGCCTGGGATCACTGTCGATTCAAATGGCACCCCAGACCGAGGAATCGTGCCCTGGGGGGGGAGGATGACTTTGATTGGGGAATCAGGAATGGGATTTCAAATGCACGTGGGCGTGCCCAGGCAGCTGACCTCTGGCAAGTTGCAGAGGACAAGGCCAAGGTCACCCGGCTGCATTAGGACGGAGAAATGTCTGCAAATGAGTAGGGTTGGGTTTTGGTTTGGTTTGTTTTGGTTTGTTTTGTTTGCAGGGGGGGCTGGTCTTACCAGGCATGGAACTCAGGGCGCTTGACCACTGAGCCACGTCCCCAGCCCTGTTCTGCATTTCATTGAGAGACAGGGTTGCTTAGCGCCGGGCTGTAGCGGAGGCTGGCCTCCACCTTCGGATCCTCCTGCCTCAGCCTCCAGAGCCACTGGGGGGACAGGTGTGCGCCCCCCGGACCCCGGCTTCTGCACACGATGAGGAAAGGGAGTTTCTCACGCTCGCTTTCCGGAGCTGGGAAGCCGGGGATGGGGGAGCTGGAGTAGCTGCAAAACAAAAAAAAACTCCTCTCGAGGTTGTTGATTGCAAAAAATAAATCAAATAAGTCGAAGACCACAGATCAGGCGGTCCTGCGGGGCCACCTCTTGGAGGCCTGAGTGTGGCCTCTGAGTGGTCTTTCTGGGGTGCGCAGGCTCGGGTCCGGCGGGGAGGGGTCGGCCCAGCCCCGCCATGCACTGACCCCCGCCCTGCCTCCGCAGCCGCGGCCACTACTACTCGCCCCACGGCGCCTACGCGCGCAGCAAGCTGGCCCTGGTCCTCTTCACCTACCGCCTGCAGCGCCTGCTGGCCGCCCGGGGCAGCCCCGTGACCGCCAACGCGGTGGACCCCGGCGTGGTGGACACCGACCTCTACCGGCACGTCTTCTGGGGCACGCGGCTGGTCAAGAAGGTGCTCGGCTGGCTGCTCTTCAAGGTAGGACGCGGGGACAGCTGCGACCCGGAGCAGAGCCAGGCCAGGACCAGGAGCTCCCGGAGGGGCCGATGGGCCGGTGCCCCCACGCCCTGCCTGTCCCCTGCCCCGGGGAGGTGACAGGGTCCCTCCAGGGGTGACCGGCCCCGGGGAGGTGACAGGGTCCCTCCAGGGGTGACCTGCCCCAGGGGAGGTGACAGGGTCCCTCCAGGGGTGACCTGCCCCAGGGGAGGTGACAGGGTCCCTCCAGGGGTGACCTGCCCCAGGGGGAGGTGACAGGGTCCCTCCAGGGGTGACCTGCCCCAGGAGGTGGAGAGGGTCCCCCAGGGGTGACCTGCCCCAGGGGAGGTGACAGGGTCCCTCCAGGGGTGACCTGCCCCAGGGGAGGTGACAGGGTCCCCCCAGGGGTGACCTGCCCCAGGGGAGGTGACAGGGTCCCCCCAGGGGTGACCTGCCCCAGGGGAGGTGACAGGGTCCCCCCAGGGTCCCCAGGGTCCCCCCAGGGGTGACCTGCCCCGGGGAGGTGACAGGGTCCCCCCAGGGGTGACCTGCCCCGGGGAGGTGACAGGGTCCCCCCAGGGGTGACCGGCCCCGGGAGGTTGACAGGGTCCCCCCAGGGGGCCCCGGGGAGGTGACAGGGTCCCCCCAGGGGTGACCGGCCCCGGGGAGGTGACAGGGTCCCCCCAGGGGTGACCTGCCCCTGGGGAGGTGACAGGGTCCCCCCAGGTGTCTGCACTCTTTCTCTGCCCTGGTCGACGGACTCATGCCCCGCAGATGGTCCAGTGCAAGTCCCTGGTTTCTGTTGGTGACCTCACAAAGCAAACCCCGTGTTCCTGACCCCGTCCCGAGAGCTCTGCAGCACCCAGCAGGGCAGGCAGAGCCGGGCGGGGGCATGAGTGTGGACGCACAGGTCCGATGGGTCAGGGACCCTGTGGAGGCCGGTGGCCCGAGAGCTGGTGGGGAGTCAGGTGGGGCCTCCTCTCGAGCCCCCCAGGAGGAGCACCTGGATTCCGGCCCAGGGACATCCGCGTTGGAGTTCCGACCCCTAGATCTTAAGCGTAGTAGGTCTGTGCCATTTTAAGCTATCAAGTGACTTCCAATGTGCCGTGGCGGCCCGCGGGAATCCCACTTGGTCACCTGGCTTGGAGCGCCACTCTGCGGACGGTTCCGTTTGGTTCTAGTGGGTCTGGACGTGGTGGGGCGGGAGTAGAGGAGGGCTCTGGGACAGGGGAGAGGGCCGATTGCTGCTTCCCTGGTCACTAGTGGCGCAACGGTGTCCGTCGGGGAGATGACGGAAATGGAGAATTGCAAGGTGGGCTTTTGTGGACCGTTAGGATTTGTGCACGACGCGTCCTCCAAAGCCTCACTTTGAAGACCCGGTCTCCAACTCCGCGGCGTTCAGAGGTGGGGCGTTGGGAAGGGAGTGGATGATGGCGTCTCTGACCTCATCCGTGGATTCATCCATTCATACAGAAATGGAGTACTAGAAGGCTGAGAAAAATAGACAAGGAGGGACCCAGTTGAAAGAGAGACTTTGGGGAGGGGGGGCGTGTCCTCGAGGACTATATCTTGTCCCTGGCTTATCTTTCTCTGCTTCCTGGTTGGGATGAGCTCACCAGGCCTCCCCCACCACATGGCCCTTCCGCCATTTTGTTTCTGCCTTGGAGCCAGCCCACGGTGGGCTGAATCCTCCAAATCCATGACCCCAGACCAAACCTGCCTCCTTGAAGTTGTTTATCTCGGCTATTTTGGTCGCCACCATGAAAATCTGAAGAAGGCAGAAGCACTCACCCGTAAAGGGTGTGTCAACAGAGTCCCCTGTGTAGCCATGGCTGGGCTGGGGGGCGGGGGTTGGATTGCAGCCTCGCACCTGATCGAGGGGCCGTGGGAATTCTGGAAGCAGAGGAGCGATGAACCTGGGGTCCCTGCGCACGGTGACAGACCGTGTGGCCGCGAACCACCGTCCCCCCGGGATGTCCCCTCTCCTCCCAGACTCCAGGGATGCCCGTCGTTTTCCTAATTGGTTAATTGCAGACGATCACACGTCTCCTGAGGCTGCGGCGGGGCCGGCTGGGCCGGGCACCACGGAGTGCCTGCACGCCTCCAACGCGCTCTGCAATTATGTTCGTTAGGAGCCATTCAGGCCCCGCCGGGCTGCCCGCTGCTGCGGGCTCCTTTCTGAGCATTCTGAAATCCGCCTGCTGTCCGGTGACGTTGCTGCCTGTTTTCTGTCCTGCCTGGCGTCCTGCCCGTCCTACCCTGGGCGGCACGGGCTATTTTAATCACGCTCTTCCCTGCACCGAGAGCAGCTGAGCTCTGGGTTTCCCGGGCTTCGTGCAAACGCTCCAAGAGTTCTCTGTCCCTTGGGTGCCGGGCGGGGGTCCAAGAGGTACGTGATCGATGTCACAAGCAGCATCATTCTGCAGGACGGTGTCTGTGTCCTTTCCTCGGCACGAGGCACCTGGGAGCCCAGGTCGTCATTCTGCCTCTCATCTAGAGAGTGGCCGATAACTAAATCCCCGTCTTGCCTGTGGGAAACGGGTTTGGATCGTTGTGGTCCCCTCCCCCCACTGGAGTACTAGATGGCTGAGAAAAATATAGAAGGAAGGACCCAGTTGAAAGAGAATCCGTCATGAAACAAAAATCAGGCTGACTGACCGGGCTGATTCAGCCCGACCGGCGCATCGCCTAGGGGCTGGCACGGAGAGTGGACAAGACTAGGTTGCCAAGCAGGGACCCTCGGCCGTGAGCGTCAGTGACACCTGCACAGCTGACTTGCCAGGGCTGGCCGGCTGACCAAGGCTCGGCTCACGTTGGCTGGGCTGACCACAGTCCCGGTGAACAACGTCCCGATTTTACAGCAGTCTGAACACGTAGCCACGCCTTCCTACCGGCTTTTATCTCCAGTAGGATTATTTTTCTTTTTTAGAAAATGATGGGCTGTATGGCATATTTTGTTATAAAATAGGCTTTGTGTTCGACGGCTTTGCCCCACCGAAGGCTGGGGTGAGGGTTCTGAGCAGGCTGCGGTAAGAGACAGGAAACGCATTTTCTACTTAGGACATTCTGGACTTAAAATGGGCTTATTGGGACGCGACTCTGCCATCGGCTGAGTCAGGTAAGCAGCGTCCTCGAGCCCCTGGGGTGCTGCCGGCAGCCTCTTCCCAAAGCCGCCAGGGTGACTTCAACGGGTGCCCAGCCAGGCCTCGGGGCTGCAGAGAGTGGGACCCCTGGGCAGAAAAGGGACCATCCATGATGCTGGGCTCTGCTGCGTGTCCTGAGCCACCTCCTGTGGTCAGGGTGGGATGTCCTGGGGTTTAGAGGGAAGGGGCGAGAGTGCACTGGACACCGCCGGACAAGCGCGCCAGTCAACAGGGTTCAGGTTCAGAGAAGAGCGGAGCCTGCAGGGGCGGAGGCTCGGGAAAGCGCTGGAGGCTGTGAATCAGTTATAGGAGGGAGGGAGGGAGGCGCAGGGAGCAAAGGAGGTGAGGGAGGAGATGGAGAGAGAGGGAGAGGAGGGGAAGAGGAGGAAGAGGAGGGGGAAAGAGGAGGAGGAGGAGGGAGGAGGGGGGAGGGGAAGGGGGGAGGGGAGGAGGACGAGGAGGGGGAAGAGGAGAGGAGGAGGGGGAGGAGGGGAGGGGAGGGGAAGGAGGAGGGGGGAGGAGGAGGAGGGGAGGGGGAGGGGAAGGAGGAGGAGGGGGAGGAGGAAAGGGAGGGGGAGGGGAGGAGGACAGGAGGGGGAGGGGGAGGAGGAGGGGAGGGAGGAGGAGGAGGACGAGGAGGAGGGAGGGAGGAGGAGGGGGGAGGGGGAGGAGAGGGAGGGGGAAGGGGAGGAGGAGGAGGAGGTGGAGGAGGAGGGGGGAGGAGGAGGAAGAGGAGGGGGGGGAGAGGAAAGAGGAGGAGGAGGGGAAAGAGGGGGAGGAGGAGGAGGGGGAGGGGGAGGGGAGGGGGGGGGGAGGGGAGGAGGAGGAGAAGGGGGAGGAAGAGGAGAAAGAGAAAGGAGGAGGAGAAGGAAGAGTAGGAGGAGAAAGAGAGGAGGAGGGGAGGAGGAGGAGGGGGAAGAGGAGGGGAGGGGAGGAGGAGAAGGAGGGAGGAGGAGGAGGGGGGGGGGGGAGGGGGGGGAGGGGGAGGGAGGGGAGGAGGGGGGAAGGGGGAGGAAGAGGGAGGGGAGAAAGGAGGAGGAGAAGGAAGAGAAAGAGTAGGAGGGGAGGAGGAAAGAGAGGAGGAGGGGGGGAGGAGGAGGAGGAGGAGGGGGAAGAGGAGGGGAGGGAGGAGGAGAAGGAGGGAGAGGAGGAGGGGGAGGAGGGGGGGATGGGGGAGAGGGGAGGGAGGGGGAGGGAGGGGGGGGAGGAGGAGGAGGGGGAGGAGGGAGGAACAGGGGGAGGGGAGGAGGAGGGGGGGAGGAAGGGGAGGAGGGAGAGGAGGGGGCGGGGAAGGAGGAGGGGAAGGAGGAGGGGAGGAGGAGGAGGAGGGGGAGGAGGAGGAAACAGGGAGAGGAGAGGAGGAGGGGAGGAGGGGAAGGAGGAGGAGGAGGAGGAGGGGGAGGGGGGAGGAGGAGGGGAGGAGGAGGGGGGGGTGGAGGAGAAGGAGGGACGTGGGAGGGAGGGGGAGGAGGAGGAGGAGGAGGTGGAGGAGGAGGGGGAGGAGGAGGAGGAGGAGGTGGAGGAGGAGGGGGAGGAGGAGGAGGGGGAGGAGGAGGAACAGGAGGCGAGGAGGAGGAGGGGGGGAGGGGAGGGGGAGGGGGAGGGGAGGAGGGGGGGGGGAGGAGGACGAGGGAGGGGGAGGGGAAGGAGGAGGAGGGGGAGGGGAGGAGGAGGGGAGGGAGGAGGAGGGAGGGGAGGGAGGAGGAGGAGGGGGAGGGGGAGGGGAGGAGAAGAGGGAGGGGGAAGGGGAAGGAGGGGGAGGGGATAGGGGGAGGGGGAGGAGGAGGAACAGGAGGGAGAGGAGGAGGGTGGGAGGAGGAAGGGACGGGGGAAGAGGAGGAAGGGAGGATGGAGGGGGATGGGGAAGGGAGGAGGGGGAGGGGAGGAAGGAGGAAGATGGAGAGGGGAGGGGAAGGGGAAACATGTAGGCGGGGGGGAGAGGAGGACGGGAGGGGGGAGGGGGGGAGGGGAGGGGTGGGAGGGGAGGAGGAGGATGGAGGGGGGAAGGAAGAGGGGAAGGAGGAGAAGGGAACAGGAGGAGGAGGGGGAGGGGAGGGGAGGAGGGGAGGGTGGGGGAGGGAGGAGGAGGAGGGGAGGGAGGAGCGGGAGGGGGAGGAGGAGGGAGGAGGGAGGGGGAGGAGGAGGGGGTGGAGGGGGAGGAGGAGGGAGAGGAGGAGCGGGAGGGGGAGGGGAACGGAGGAGGAGGGGGAGGAGGGGGAGGGACGAGGAGGGGGAGGAAGGAGGGAGAGGAGGAGGGGGAGGAGGGGGAGGGGAGGGCCGTCGCTGCGGCAGGACAACGGGCAGGTGCTCCCGCCCAGGCCCCGTCGCCGCAGCGTGGCTTGGCGCAGGCTTGGGCGCAGGCTCCCTGGGGAGCGGACCCTGGGCCGCTGGCCCGCCGGCCCCTCAGTGCTGAATCTGACTTGGTTCCGGCCGTGTCCGAGGCACCAGCGAGGCGTCGCAGCCCGTGCCGTTGCCGGGGGAGCCGTGGTCTCTGGGGGGACCCGGAGCCGCCCAGTCTGGTCTGTCCCCCAGGCGGACCGTGCGGGGAAGTGGCGCCAGTGTTGGGTTGGGAGCTGCGGGGCTGGTGGCCGGGCCGCGGTTGCTCTGGGAAAGGGGCTGGGGCTGGCGGCCTTGGAGGGGGGGACGTAGGGGGACACTGTCCCCTCCCGGGTAAACACCATGTAGTCGCCACTCTGAAGCGTGTGCAGCTGAAGATGGAGGGGGTCCTCCTGGCTGGGCATTGCCCCCGCAGTGGACATTGAGGGGCTCACAGGAGGTCCAGGGTTGGGTTCAGCAGGTGGATCTCCACCACGGGGAAGCTCCGGAAGTGACGCCATGTCGCTCCGGTCGAGACCTCTAGGGGATCCCGTCCCTCCCGGGTCGGAGGGCCCTGGCCTCATGCCCACCACTTTCTCGAGCACCCACTGACCACACGGAAGGGCCCATTTCCCAGCACTGGGAACACGGGGGGAGGGGGGTTTGGTCAGCGTTGGAGTCACTGTGACCAAAATACGTGACAAGAACAACACAGGGAAGGAGAAGTCCGTTTGGAGCTCGCGGTTTCCGAGGTTCCCATCCACGGCTGGCCCGAGGGGAGGCAGGACAACAAGGTGGCAGGGCCTGGAGGAGGAGGGCCGCTCAGGACGGCAGGCACCAGGGGGCAGAGAGTGCTCTGCTCACCAGGGACAGGATAGAAACCCCAAAGCTACAGCCCAGGGACCCCCTCCTCCAGCCACACCCCACCTGCCTGCAGTCACCACCAGTGAGTCTATCCAAGTGGGATTAATCCACTGATTTGGTTACACCTCTCACCACCCGATCGTTCTACCTCTGAAAAGAAAAACATAAAGGTGGCAAAGGTGATTCTGGCTCCTGGTGTCAGAGGTCCAGTCCGTGGCTGGCCGATCTCCATGGCCGTGGCCCAAGGTGAGGCAGAACAAAATGGCGGCAGGGCCTGGAGGAGGAGGAGCAGCTCAGGACGTTGGCACCATGGAAGCAGAGAGGGCTCTGCTCACCAGGGGACAGGATAGAGACCCCCCCAAGGCACAGCCCAGGGACCCCCTCCTCCAGCCACGCCCCACCTGCCTGCAGTCACCACCCAGTGAGTCCCTGCAAGTGGATTAATCCATAGCATCGTCCACACCTCTCATGCTGCAGTCATCGCACCTCTGAGCGTCCTCGCCATTGTCTCGTGGTGAGCTTGTGGGAGGACACCCCCATCCACACCGTTAGCACGAGCCGTGCCGCGTGTCCGCACCGCCGCCCGCCCCGGGCAGTGGGACCGTCCCCAGCCTCGGAGGGGCTCTCTCTCCTGCACCCCGCTCTCCTCTCGGCAGCGTGGGATCCCCCTGTGCACCTGTGATCACGCAGCCCCCCACGTGGCCGTGTTGTGTGCAGATCGGGGCCCAGCACCCCGTCGTCGGCTTGGCGTCCATTAACGGACCTTTCGGTCTGATTAAAACGTCGCAGGACTTGAACACGGGCTAACGGGGGTGGTCGCACGTGTGCGCACACCCGCAGTTACTCGTGCACCGACTGAAACGCAGGCGGGTGGGCGCCTGCGATTGTCCCAGCCTCTGGGAGGAAAGCAGAGGAGGGGAGCTGCGGCGTGGACTCGGGCCTGCGGGCACGTTCTCCGGCCTGCAGAGCCTCGGCCCAGGGTCTGGGACCCGCACAGGGACCTCTCTGCCCGTCGGCCCGCCCACCACCTTTCCTCCTCCTTCTTCCCACAGACCCCTGACGAAGGAGCCTGGACCTCCGTCTACGCAGCGGTCGCCCCGGAGCTGGAAGGACTTGGTGGCCTTTATCTCTACAACGAGAAAGAGACCAGGTCCCTCAAGGTCACCTACGACCAGAAGCTACAGCAGCAGCTGTGGGCCCTGAGCTGTGAGATGACGGGGCGTCCCCGATGGGAGCACTGTCACCCACTTGGGATAGACGTGGGCCGGGGGCTCCGCAGCCACGCTTCGGATGACCTCGGCCTCCAACGAGACGCCCGAGATGACCACGCGCTGGTGGTCCTCAGGCCTTACGTCTCGTGATGCCCAAGTGCCACATTGTCACAGGTGCCACGCGTCATTAAATCATTCCAGTGCAGCGTGCAGTTGTTGTTCCTCGGCCAGCAGGGACCCCAGGACGGATTGGGAGGGTCCGAGGAGGACACTCCTTTAGGGAGACCTCGTGGTCGGGTCTTGGGGTTCTCTTCTCTGAGACCCTGAATCTCGGTCCTGAGAGAGCCACCTGGATTTGTGGGTCCCGACGTGGCGCAAGATAAGTGTCCCCTCGGGACGTAGGTCCCTCTCCTGGGGCTACCTCGCCATCTGGTCAACGTCCTTCAAGTGTCAATCAGGCAACAGGTAGCATGTGACACTGCGACCAGACCCAGGCAGGACAAGAGCTGGCCCAGTGGGGACTTGGGAGAACTGGGAACAGGGACAAGGTCTGGATGGGGTCACCCAGGAAAATGCCGTGGGGGAAGAAAGGAGGACAGGGCTGGGAGGGGATCTGCACGGGGTTTGTAGGACAGAGAGGGACAGGGTCTCGTTGGTGTCACCATGGGATTCTGTGGGACAGGGGTCCAAGATGGGCCAGGAGAGTGTCCATGAGATTCTCTGAGACAGGGCACGTGGGCGGGGGCCAGGCTGCCTGTCCACCATGCCGAGCGCACAGGCGGCCTCTCCTCTGGGCCTGTTCTCCTCGTGGTCCTCATCTGGGAGAGCCTGCGCTGCATCTTGGAGTACCCGTCCATCTGTGCTTCTAGAGGAGCAAAAAACCATCTGCAGTGCCCTGGATTTGGTCCCTAGGGGTCTGCGGTGACCCGCCCTAGGCTGGGCATGTCCTCCCGAATTCCTCCGGAACCTACAGGGGCTGCCAGGCCACCCACCAGGACCCCGAGCTCTGCTCTCCATGCCCAGGAACTACCAGCACCTGACGGGAAATTCCATTCCACGGGGTCTCTGCAGACATGAGTGGTGGCCCCAAGAAGAAATGTCCATGTCCCGGTCCCCAGTATCGTGACCTTGACCTTATTTGCCATAGAATCTTTGCAGCTACGATCAAGCGTTCTGAGACGAGGAGGTCGTCGTCCTGGATTAGTCCCAGGTGTGCCCAAGATGGTCACAAGAGAAGCCATCAGAGATGTCGTTGCAGAAGACAAGCAGCCCCATGGGGATGGGGGGCGGGGGAGGTTGGAGGGACGGGGCCCACCAGCCCAGGGCCACCTGGAAGCCCAGGAGCTGGAGAGGCAGGAGGAGCCTCCCTGGAGGCTGACGCTTCTAAGAGCCACCCGGGCGGGTGGGACATTCCTCAGCACTTTGCCACACTTTCCTCCTGCAGGGAGGGCTTGGTGCGTCCTCTCGGGATGGGGCTGGGCTCCTGAACCCACATGGAAACGCAGCTGCCCGGGAGCTTTCCATGGAG